>LBNU01002282.1:112465-122518 GCA_014162995.1 Artemisia annua
GTAACGAACCCTTTCAACAGATTCTGGTTGTTGGTATGATTTTCATGGTTGCTTTTCAACGTTTGCCAATCCCTTTCGCTTTATCACACATCCAATAATGTGTGCCACGCTGCTTGATACATTACATCTAGCCCTTTTCTCCTTCTTTGAGACTGATGGCTTACTTCTCCTTTGATGTTTACCCCTGCCTTCGCTAGATGCAAAAATTCTTCTTATCACTAACGTGTAGTGGGTCAGCATCTGTTTTGCCTTTGGTGATAGGTTTTCGCTCTAGTGTTCCATTGGTAGAGTCGTTTCGGGGTTCTCTTAAATAGATACCTCCTGTGGTTTGGAAAATCCACTGGATGATGATTCCCAAGGATGAGGCCGTAGGCTCTGATTACCATTTGTTCACAGATTTCTCATCGCATCACAGTTTGTGTTTCAAAAGGTTCTTTCATAGTGTTTGTGAATGTTGTGTCGTATTGTGTTTGTATATGCAGTCTATAAGCAGAAGCAAGTTTGCACAATGTAAAAAACAAGTTTATTAAAAGAGGATTATATTACAAAATCTGTAAGCAATAGTATTTATACTATATCCAATCGGACACCTAAGTACCTTATACATTATTTTCTAAACGCACACATACAAACGGGTATCCAAACATGTACATGGTCTGTTGGACCTTCTAATCTGTCAACCATATATAACCGTATATCGTAAGCCTAACCATTAACCATATAACTAACGCCATTAACTTTAATGCAGTATCATAATTCGACACAAATACATGACTAATACTATTGTTTTTAACTATGCAATACATACATTTGTAATCAATAGATTAAAGGCTAACATTTGTCTGATTATGTTGAATTTCCAACATTTAATTGCCAAAACAAGAAGATTCATTTGATAAAAAAAATTTGGTTCACAATAATGCTTCTCGACCAAAAACCTGCATTGAGATTTTTGGGCTCTCTAAACTGAATAGATACCTCAGGTTGAGTATGTGTTTATGAACGTAAAATTTGGCTAATTTCTTCATTTTTATCTTGCATTGTGCAAAATTTCCAACTCAGATAGTCAGATTGGTATAACGATAGAAAAGTATTTTTGTGAACTTTCTAAATGGGAGAATTTCATATGCACTCAAATAATGATTTTGTTAATTAAGAACATTAACATGTTTTGATTAGTTTATGTTTAAATTTGGATTAGTGTCAAAGAGGCCTAGATTAAGAGCTTACAGGTATAGAAAGTTTAATGGATGTACTCGACTAAGCACATCTTTACTATTGTATCTGATATCTAGCAGATTATATTGCGGAATTTGAGTCAAATATTATGCTGAGTCAAATGTCATAAAATAACAACGTAAACAACAATTTGTAGATGAGTATCAATATTGATCATCGATGATTAAAATGAGACTAGCATGATATTATATATGTAAGTGAAAGCACTAGCCAAATCTTTTGGCAATCAATCCTTCAAGGGAACCAACCAGATTAAAAACTGACACAATCAAGCAAAATGTGCTATAAATACGAAGAAGAATCCATTTTCCAGTCCAACGCTTAATCTTCTTGAACACAAAGTACATTTCGACAGGGAAATATATGGTCAAGGGCCAGAAGGTGACTGATCCTGCAAACGCCAGGACTTCATTGAAGTAAGGGAATAACATCGCTACCCACATGGTGAAAATCACATAGGTTGTTCTAAAACATAACCTAAGAGGATTCACTCGAAACTCAGGCAATAACGACACCTTCAAATTCTGAATATCCCTCAACAATAGGCTTTCCGGGAACTTTTCCGCGTACCATCTTTCCACAGTTGCAAACAATGTCTGACTATATATCTGATACCCTCCAACCAAGTGTAGTACGATACACGCGTTACCAAAGTCAACAAGCCAATACGGTTCATAAAATCCAAACCCAGTCAAAAGATTCCCAGGAGTTGAATCTCCAAAGGCGGCATAACCAGAACCACCACATAAGAGGTAGAAAGAAGCAGTTATTATGACCGCAATAGTTGAAGTTTTCTTCATCGTTGTTTTTTGAGACGGGGGTGTTTTTAAAGTACTCTACAAACCACAAACATTAGAACATTGATTAAATAAAATAATTTGGGGTTAGACATACAATATTTTGTAGCGGGTTGGATGCAGATGTCATACCTGTATTTCAAGAAGGATTAACGAAAAGTTCATTGCAAATATAACATCTCCAATAGCTTGAGCAACCAGCCATACTTTTTGTATTGACGTAGTAGTTGTGATTCCATTTATGCTACCTTCAATCTTCCCTTGTTCTGCAATCCCATATAAAATACAGTTATAATGTTTTGGTTCAACAAGATCAGGTATTAAGATGTTGAAATTCTCGATCCATACCTATTACTTGGCCTAGTCCAAGTCCAATACCGATAAGAGAATAAGTGAATGACATGATTGCAGCAATAATCGAGAGCCCTTTTGTATGAAAAATATTGGGTATTTGAGAAGCAAATATCTGTAGAATTCCAAACATAAGCATATAATACTTATCCTCGTATTCACAAGCAGCCTCGTGCTCCTTTTCATGGTAACAATTTGATTGCCTAATTGCTCTATCACAAAGAACAAAACAGCTCAATGGGGGGTCAATGTTAAAATAAAGATTACATCACGTAAATATAACTGTATAAAGAGAACTGAAAGAAAAGTTGGATTACCTTATGCTGGTCGCAGATGTGATAACATACACAACTCCGGTTTTGAATAGACTGAAATATACCAAACATCCACATGCTAACCCGTTTTTATATCCTGCATCAAGTTTACAGGTGGAAATGGACGCTTATAAGCCTTAAGTTATATAATACGCCAAAATGCCTCGAAATGCAACATATGTTTCCCTTTGTGACCTAAATAATAATAGTATCTCACCTAAAATGTTGCGAACCGCCTGCAAGTAAGAGTGGTTTGTGGTGGTTGTGCCATCGTCCGGGTTGGTATAAACATGGAAATTGGTGATAAGATGTCCAGACACAAGTGTGAAAAATGCAACGAGTATAATACATAACGGGCCAGCAATCCATCCGAGCTGTGCCATACTCCAAGCAAGTGATAAAACACCTGATCCTATCACTCCAGCTATAAAATGTGATAGAGCTGTCCATACAGTGCCTACAATCAAAACACAAACCGTCAACACTCAACATTAGGACTTCTAAATTCATCATCAAATTCGAACAGCATTAATGAAATCAAAGCGTAGTTTAGGGTGTTTATCAGAAGTTCAGAACTGCTTATCTACGTTATCTTCTTTCAAATAAGATGTTTTAAGATAAGCTAATCTCAAATTTAATATATCTCATTAGGGGTTGTTTATTTTAAAGCACCCGTTTAGAGTAAGATAAGCATCAAAGAGTATTATCCAAACATTCAAATTATTTATCAGCATAGGAGGTGGTTCGAATTGCTTCTTTTTCCCGCTTAGCTGGCTAATATACACAAATCAACAGTTTGAAGTGTTTTGGATCATCCAACTGTTAGGAATCGCTACCGAAATATAAGTCCACATGGCGGGGCCAATCTAAAACCAATTGGCAAAGATGGCATAGCCCATCAAGCTTATATCCAGGTATGTATTTTTTTTTTTTTTTTTTTTATTATTATTATTATTATTTTTCAGACGTGGGATCTGCTTCTTGTTTTTTTGAGGTATAAGCCATTTACAATACGCAGGTTGGTAATGCTCATTGTTAAATCCTTATTAAGGGTGAAACCGTAATACTTTTTACCATCATATAAACAGATTAGATTGAAGAGTTCTACCTATGCAATTTTTTTAACAGTCCCGTAGCTTTTTTTGTACAAAATAAGCAAATCCAAACACTATTTCCTATAAATTCCTAAAGTGCTTATTTCTGAGCAAAAAAATATGCCATCTCCAACACCTTCTAAAAAACTAAGTAAATAAGCACAATCAGTTAAACAAGCAAATAAGCACTTAAAAAAAAACAATCCCAAAACAGCCTCTTATTCAGAAAAAGTAAAGTTTACCTTTAGGGGTATGAAGTGAAGTCTGTAACAACAATGGAGGATGTTTTTCCTCGTCATCATCAATGTCAACTCCCGACAATTTTGTCGGAGGACTCTTCTTGTGTGCAAGCTCCACGTCACTTGTTGCTGTTGCTTCTTCTTGCATTATGTAATTGTTACTTTACAAAATCACTCAAAATGGAATGGAAAGCTATATATACAAGTTTGACTACTCTATCCGCCTTTGACTTTTGTAACTGACAATGCATCTAGACATATTTACATTTACAATACATCACATCTTACAACACAGTAAGTACTAAACTAGCATCCAGCATGATTAATGTGGAACAGTGAGATTATAAGTATCATTATTAATCATTAATTATTAAGATGAGACGGACACGATACTATATGATTGTAAGCAAAAGCACTAGCCAAATCTTTTGGCAATCAATCCTTCAAGGGAACCAACTAGATTAAAAACTGATACAATCAAGCAAAAAGTGCTATAAATACGAAGAAGTATCCATTTTCCAGTCCAACGCTTAATCTTCTTGAACACAAAGTACATTTCGACAGGGAAATATATAGTCAAGGGCCAGAAGGTGATTGATCCTGCAAACGCCAGGACTTCATTGAAGTAAGGGAATAACATCGCTACCGACATGGTGAAAATCACATAGGTTGTTCTAAAACATAGCCTAAGAGGATTCACTCGAAACTCAGGCAATAACGATACCTTCAAATTCTGAACGTCTCTTATCAACAGGCTTTCTGGGAACTTTTCTACATACCATCTTTCCACAATTGCATACAATGTTTGACTATATATCTGATACCCTCCAACCAAGTGGAGTACGATACACGCATTACCAAAGTCAACAAGCCAATACGGTTCATAAAATCCAAAACCAGTCAAAAGATTCCCAGGAGTTGAATCTCCAAAGGCGGCATAACCGGAACCACCACATAAGAGGTAGAAAGAAGCAGTTATTATAACCGCAATAGTTGTAGTTTTCTTCATCGTCGTTTTTTGAGACGGGGGTGTTTTTAAACTACTCTACAAACCACAAACATTAGAATATTGATTAGATAATATAGTTTGGGGTTAGACATACAATATTATGTAGTGGGTTGGATGCAGATGTCATACCTGTATCTCAAGAAGAATTAACGAAAAGTTCATTGCAAATGTGATATCTCCAATAGCTTGAGCAACCAACCATACTTTTTGTATCGGATTAGTAGTTGTGATTCCATTAATGCTACCCTCAATCTTCCCTTGTTCTGCAATCACATAGTAAATACATTTACATCGTTTCGGTACAGCAAAATCAACTATTAACATGTTAGAGACTTGATCCATACCTATTACTTGGCCTAATCCAAGTCCAATACCGATAAGAGAATAAGTGAATGACATAACTGCAGCAATAATTGAAAGCCATTTTGTATGAAAAATATTGGGTATTTGAGAAGCAAATATCTGTAGAATTCCAAACATAAGCATATAATATTTATCATCGTATTCACAAGCAGCCTCATGCCCTTCTTCATGGTAACAATTTGATTGCCTAATTGCTCTATCACAAAGTGAAACAGTTCAAAGGGGTCAATGTTAAAATCAAGATTACATCACGTAAATATAACTGTATAAAGAGAACTGAAAGAAAAGTTGGATTACCTTATGCAGGTCGCAGATGTGATAACATACACAACTCCTGTTTTAAATAGACTGAAATATACCAAACATCCACATGCTAATCCGTTTTTATATCCTGCGTCAAATTTACAGGTGCAAACGGTCACTTATAAGCCTCAAGTTATATAATATGACAAAATGCCCCGAAATGCAACATATGTTCCCCTTTGTGACCTGATAATAATAATAGTATCTCACCTAAAATGTTGCGAACCGCCTGCAAGTAAGAGTGGTTTGTGGTGGTGGTGCCATCGTCCGGGTTGGTATACACATGGAAGTTGGTGATAAGATGTCCAGACACAAGTGCGAAAAATGCAACGAGTATAATACATAACGGGCCAGCAATCCATCCGAGCTGTGCCATACTCCAAGCAAGTGATAAAACACCTGATCCTATCACTCCAGCTATAAAATGTGACAGAGCTGTCCATACAGTACCTACAATCAAAACACAAACCGTCATCATTAGGACCTCTAAATTCATCATCAAATTCGAACAGCATTAATCAAAGTGTAGTTTAGGGTGTTTATCAGAAGTTCAGAACTGCTTATCTACTTTATCTTCTTTCAAATAAGATGTTTTAGGATAAGCTAATCTCAAATTTAATATATCTCATTAGGGGTTGTTTATTTTAAAGCATCCGTTTAGAGTAAGATAAGCATCAAAGAGTATTATCCAAACATTCAAATTATTTATCAGCTTAGGAGGGTGGTTGGAATTGCTTCTTTTTCCGGCTTAGCTAGCTAATTAAAGCAAATCAGCAGTTTGAAGTGTTTGGATCATCCAAACTGTTAGGAATCGCTACTGAGCTCGACATGCCCAACATATAAGCCTTCATGGCGGTGCCAATCTAAAACCAATTGGCAACAGATGGCATAGCCCATCATAGGCATTTATTTTTATTTCTTTTTCCGATGTGGGACTGGGTTAATTTACACCCAACACAAACTGCTTCTTGTTTTTTTGAGGTATAAGCCGTTTCCAGTACGCAGGTTGGTAATGCTCATTGTTAAACGCTTAGATTGAAGAGTTCTACCTATGCAATTTTTTTTAACTGTCTTGTAGCTTTTTCTGTACAAAATAAGCAAATGCAAACACTATTCCTAAAGTGCTTATTTCTAAGCAAAAAAGTAAGCCATCTCAAGCACCCTCTAAAAAACTAACAAAATAAGCAGAATCACTTATACAAGCAATCCCAAACATTTTTTAAAAAAAACAACTAAATAAGCAGATAAGCACTTAAAAAAGCAATCCCAAAACAGCCTCTTATTCAGAAAAAGTAAAGTTTACCTTTAGGGGTATGAAGTGAAGTCTGTAACAACAATGGAGGATGTTTTTCCTCGTCATCATCAATGTCAACTCCCGACATTTTTGTCGGAGGACTCTTCTTGTGTGCAAGCTCCAAGTCACTTACTTCTTCTTGCATCAACTAGCTACCAGCTGCAAATATGATCAAATGTTGACCATAGATTAGTTATGGGTCTAATAAAAACTGCATATAATAATACTTATACTACTTTTATATTAAAGTATTACCCCACATGTCTTTTCTTATATATACTGTATCATTGTTCAATGCTAAAATGGACATGTAAGTTATATTGATGTTTTTCTTAACCCGCGTGTTTTTTATTGAAGGATAATTGTTTTGGGACGGAGCAAGTATAACATTGTGTACAAATTAATGTTTCCTTTTTTAGATATCGGAGAGTTTTGTTGATATATGACAATGAGTCAAATATTGTCAACTTAATCAGTTAATGGTACAACAAAGAAAATGACGACAAAACTTGCCATCTGTATCTCGAGCTACTATTAAAAAGGGTACAAAATGTACCATTAAGTGTATAGTAGGGCCAAGGTTCTTAAAACTAAACCGAACATCGAACTAGTTTTTTTTCCCGGTGCCGGCTTGAACGCTTTTTTCCAGTTCAATCGGCTCGGCTCGGTTCGGTTTGATTTTCAACACTAGTTAGAACCACTTGTGTACAAAATGTGGGTAGTTCAATAGTGCTTGGAAAAACAGAAAGGTACAAATTGACTCAATCACTCAAATGGTAAAAAGCAAAATATCAAAGACTACAGTTGTGCCACTTTTGACCTCCATAGATTTGGGAGTTACTGAATTTAATATTTCTATTATATTATTACAGCACATGTACTTTATTTTATTTTTTCATTTTTCAATTTCTTTTTAACATGTGACATCTCTATAATTCGAGAAGGAGGTTTTATGAATTACATTGCCACATAGTATTTTATTTTCTTAGAGAAATGTTATGTTTAGCAAAATTGTACATGTCAAGTGAGTTGAACCAATTATTTGTTTGCGTCACACTTTTGTTATCCTATAACAAAAAATTGCAGATGATGATAGGTGTAGTTATTGAAATATCTCTTTTGCCTTGTATTTAAAGCTAGTTTGGCTTTTGAAAAAAGGCTTTCAAAATTTTAAATAATTACTTGAGGGTAGTATAAGAAAAACATTTATTTGTAATTCTTATTTAGTAAAAGATAACAATTTTTTAAACGAATAATAATAATAATAATAATAATAATAATAATAATAATAATGATGATGATAATGATAGTGATAATGATAATGATAACAATAACAATAACAATTATTGTTTCATGGACAATTTTACGGACGATCTTATGTATCCTTGTTTATAGTATAAACAATAAATATGGTGTGTTAATAAGTTTCACATAATTTATGAGACACAATTACTATGGTTGGTAATTTTAATATATCGTATTGAGTCACATCTCATATTTTTTATTAAAGAATTGCATAAATTTGTCTTTCATGACGAGTTGCATAATAATATAATATAATCACATTCATCACTTTTATGCCAATAAACGACACATGAATCTCTTTTTTATAGCTGTGTAATCAACAATTACTATTGCCAACAACCACCACCTACTTTTTCTTGTTTAATATTACTATATATCCACATCAATTATTCTTGCTTTATGTATTTTTTTCTACCGTCATCATATCATTGCGTGAGTACCTTGCTATATAGAATTATAGATGACAAAAATGTACTAGTTAAACATCAAAATTATTTATTTAAACAATTATTACTAATTAATTGTTCAGTTACGCATTACTTAATCAAAGAATAATATAATTAAACACATCGGCTATGTTTGGCGACACGTAGCAGTAGCAGTAGCAACAAGCAGTAGCAGTAAGCAGTAAGTAGTAGCAGTAAGCAGTAGCAGTGAACGTGTTTGGTAACGTAGTTGTAACTGTAATTATAAAGTGTTAAACAAGTAAATGTTTACCGCTTGTCGCTTGTCGCTTGCTGCTTCTTCAGGAAGCATTTAAGATTGGAGCGGTTAATCATGTTTCAGACGCTTGTTGAGGTGTTTCCAAACAAGCAAATGCTTACCGCTTATCGCTAATCGCTCTTAAACGCTTCCAAAAAGTTGTTGCCAAACATAACCATCTTGAAGAAAGAATCTAACGCTGTATTTTCGAGTATCAATTATTTAAGGTAAGAAAGTAAAGAAAATAAATTAAAACAAAAAGGTTGTTTTCTCGAATATCATTTAAAATGAAAAAGAAAAAGAAAATGATTTAAAAAAATGTGATTTATTTGGTTTTGAAGTAAAATATTCATTTTCAAAATTGAGCTGAAAATGTTGTAAAAAAAAAACTTAAGAACTCAACCTTAAAAAAGTAACAAAAATGAAAAAATATATAAAAAAGTTTAATTCTCGAATATTTAAATAAATAAAAAAAGACTGAAAAAGGAAAATGTTTTACTTTTCCTTTTAGTCAAAATACAACTGAACATAAAGTTATAAAGTCAGTTATGACCACGAAATAAACCCAACAACACAAGATATTCTTTTGCTTCACTTCATCAAATCCAACACTCCAACAACTGAAAATATCAAGAAATGGCCGGAGAAGAGTTTAACGAGGAAGAAGAAGAAGAAGAACATGAGAAGCCATTGTTACAAAACTCACCTCATAAATACACTGGTTACTTGCTTTCTTCTTGATCATATATTTTGACTATAAAATGAACCAATAATGAATATGTATTTGATCTTGCGTTGACTTTATAGATATGCAATGTACATGCAGTTAGATATATATATATATTTTCTTGATTATATATATGAATGTAAATGCAGTTAGTTGGTTTGCTCTTTGTTTCTTGATTATATATATGAATGAATTTATCATCAGACTATAAAATGAACCAATATGTATTTGATCTGGTTTTCTTGCGTTGACTTTATAGATATATATTTTCTTGCGTTTTGTTCATTTGGACTTTGGGTTAAGTGTCTCTTGGGGG
>LBNU01002282.1:122584-141893 GCA_014162995.1 Artemisia annua
ACCTGCATTTTTCTTGCTTAGCGTAAAATTATGTCAAATATACCAATTTTCGTAAAATAAACCTAGTCCTTAATTTTTGAGTTACAGTTTCGGTTCTTTTTATAAAAAAAAAAACCCAATGACTCTTGGTCTTGGTCTGCCAGACTGCCACTGACCTGAGTGAGGGCTTGAGAGAAATGGGGGGGGGGGGATTGTTATCCCAACTCTTGGCGAAGGGTCGCTAGAACATGTGCTCATCGTCTTGGGGTAGGTCCTTAGGGAAGGGTCAGTCGGCACCCAAAAGGGGTGCACGGGGTTAGGGTTTCCCGCCAATTTAAACCTTTTGGAAAAATGTGAATTGAAATTGTTGATGATGATTTTGACCCGACTCGATTTCGGATTGGAAATGCGTTTAGACGAGGCATTAGTATATTTGAACCTCCTAGGAAATAAATGTTGATAGCAGCCGGTGTTTGGGTAAAAAGCTTATCAGTTTTTACCTTTTGGTACAGATAATATACAGTTTGGGTGTTTGAAACTTTGAATAGAACCAAACAACTTATATTTGTTTGGGATTGCTTAGTTCAAAGTGCTTATTGCTTTATATATAAGCATGTACCAGCCCATTTATTCTTTGGGTACTTTTTTACACTATATAAGCACTTTCATCTAGACACTCAACTGCTTATAGAAACACAAGTCGATAAGCACTTAAATATGCAATCCAAATTCTCACTATTTGAAATAAGTTAATCAGAAAATCTAAACACTATTTACTGCATCGTGTTTTGATCAACATAAGCTAAAAAGCTGTTTTTTATAACTAAACATTTGTTGTCAAACACCTCCTAAGAGATATATGTTCCTGCATCAATCACATTCGTCGCCTGAACCATTAGTTCATTGTGTTCTTGTTTTATTGCTTTCTTTATTTTCTTGCATTTTGCCTAAACATATTCATTTATGTTTTTTTAACTCGATGATTAGGATTTTGGGTGTTTAATCAGTTCGATTTGTGTAATTGTTTGTAGGAACCTTATGGACAGCCCTAGCACATATTATAACCGGAGTAATAGGCTCTGGGGTTTTATCTCTCGCTTGGAGCATGGCTCAGCTCGGATGGATAGCTGGCCCGCTATCTCTTTTACTCTTTGCATCCTTCAACCTTGTATCTGCATCAATTCTTAGTGATGTTCATGTTTATACAAAACCTAACGATGGTACCACCACCATGAACCGATCCTACTTGCAGGCAGTTCGCACCATTTTAGGTGAGATTGTATTATTTATTTATTTTACATTTTTACTACAGGCTCATACGCTTTTGCCGCTTTGCTTATATCTTCATTTGTATTTTGGATTCCAGGATATAAGAACGGATTGGTATGCGCATGTTTGGTGTATTTTAGTATTTTTAAAACTGGCGTTGTTTATACACTCACATGTGCAACCAGCATGAGGTACATTGCCCTATAATCTTTGCATTTATATTAAAGGCCAATTTTCGTAAAAAATATCATCTATTGGTCATTGTGCAATTTGCCGTAGCAAACTAGTCTTTAAACTTGGTAACATGCTCCATTTTCATCGTTTTTGATAAACTTTTATAATGACCCTTGTGGAACATTTGAGAAAGTATGTTGTTATTCTAGACCACTGATATTGCTGAAAATGGACTTTTTATCACGACAATTTGTAGTTTTGTAGAAGGATCAGTGTGGAACACCAAAATACGTACATTGCTATTATATGACTAACTCTACAATAATAATTGACCTCTTTGACTGGATGACAGAGCAATTTGGCAATCAAATTGTTACCACAAAGAAGGGCATGCGGCTGCTTGTGAATTCGAGGATAAACATTACATGCTTATGTTTGGAATTGTGCAAATAGTAGTTTCTCAAATACCCAACATTTTTCATACGAAATGGCTCTCAATAATTGCTGCAGTCATGTCTTTCACATATTCTTTTATCGGAATGGGACTTGGATTAGCCCAAGTAATAGGTACGAATCTCTGTGTATAACATGTTAAAACAATTAAAATGTAGCTTCAGATCACAATGCTTGTTGAATATTGGAATGCAGTACAAGGGAATGTTGAAGGTAGCATTAGTGGAATTTCAACTGCTAATTCGACACAAAAAGTATGGTTGGTTGCTCAAGCTCTTGGAGATATTGCATTTGCGTTTAACTTTTCGATAATCCTTCTCGAAATTCAGGTATAACATATCCTCCGTTATAATAAATCTTTATTCTATCCCAACAAGTTACATTGATCAGTTCTGTTATGTTTGTGATATGTAGAGCACTTTGAAGTCACCTCCGTCTCAAGAAGTGACCATGAAGAAGGCTTCGACAATTGCAATCTCGACAACTACTATGTTCTACCTATTTTGTGGTGGTTTCGGCTATGCTGCATTTGGAGATTCGACTCCTGGGAATCTTTTGACTGGGTTTGGATTTTATGAACCGTATTGGCTCGTTGACTTTGGTAATGCATGCATTGTTCTCCACTTAGTTGGAGGGTATCAGGTATCTTTCATGAACTTGGCATATACTAGTCCAAAAATCTTAGGGGGTGTTTGGTAATGAGTTTAAAAAGTGTTATCAGATTATTGCATTTTAACCGAGTTTGGGAATAATTAAACTGAATATAATTGTCTGAAGGTCAAATGATCAGTTTAGTTGCAACAAAACTCATTCTGATTGGGTAATTGTTAGGTGTTTCTTTTACATGTAAATTCATAACTAATTATAATTTGCTAAAAATTTAACCAACTAATAACCTCATCATCACCCATTTTGTAACAACTAATTATCTGATCATAATCACTTTAAAACCGCAATGCCAGACATCCATTAATCGCATGACGTCTTTGTAACAAACACCTAAATTTCATTGTGTTTTGAATGTGTTGTCAGATATATAGTCAAACGTTATTTGCAATCGTGGAAAGATGGTATGCAGAAAAATTCCCAGAAAGTGAATTTGCAAGGGATATTCAGAGTTTGAAAGTGTCATTCTTTCCTGAGTTTAGAATAAATCCTCTTAGGTTATGTTTCCGAACAATATACGTGATTTTCACCATGGGAGTAGCGATGTTATTCCCTTACTTCAATGAAGTCGTGGCGTTTGCAGGATCAATAATCTTCTGGCCATTGACCATATATTTCCCGGTTGAGATGTACTTTGTGCAGAAGAAGATTGTGCCTTGGTCCAGAAAGTGGATTCTTCTTCGTGTTTATAGCACCTTTTGCCTGATTGTAACTACTTTTACTTTGGCTGGTTCAATTGAAGGACTGATTGCCAAAAGATTTGGCTAGTACATTTTTTTCAAGCTGTTACAAATTTGTATAGCAAATATGTGTTGTATAATTGTATGTTAATAAAAAATGGCTGTATCACCAACTGATATTCAAGCAGTTTGTCGTTTGTCATTTTCATTTGTTAAATAGAAATGTATTTACCTGGTGTATTACATGATCTAAAAAACTAGAATTTAAAAATCTACAAAAATGACTTGTATGCTAATAATAGCTTAACTCAAGTAGCAATGTTTTATTTAAGAAGAAAATTGTTTGGACTCAGTAACCCACATCTACAAGGTATTCTTGTTCGTTTTTTTATTCGGTTTAAGGGTAAAACGGTAATTATGATGAGTTAAACAAGTCCGAGAAAACAGACCACATGGTGCACACAGACTTAGTACCACAACAACCAGCAACTCTTGCAGGAAAGCTTTGCAATGCAAAGAACAAGAACATTAATTCTTAGACAAAATATTCATGTTCTACCAAAAAACAAGACACGAAATTCATGTACTAGTGTATGTGCACCCACACGTGCACATAAAACCTTACCTTTCGTAAGTACTTTTGTATGACTAGATTGGTAAGCCACCCAACTCTTTAGCAGTCAACCTTAGACGCACGTATGCTTATGCACACGAGAGAGAGGAGTTGACCAAGTGTTTTATGAGTGAGCTACCTGCCAACGTCTCACACGCTCAATGGCGTTGAATTCTTTAATCACAAATCATACAATCATGCACCTGTTATGCTTATAATCATGCAATGCCCTCCATTTCTATTACTTAAATACCTCACTCAACTACAAAATAAATATATTAAGCATTCATATTCTTGAAGAAAAATAAACATTTAAACTCCAGAAAAAATAATTTCACATTTCCTCTCTATTTCAGCACCAAATCGCCCTTCTTTTCTTCTTCTTTCCGATTTTTTAAATTTAAAATTCGGGGAATTTTAAAAAGAGGAGAAGCAATGGGTCGAATCCCGTGTTGTGAAAAGGAGAGTGTGAAGAAGGGTCAGTGGACACCAGAAGAAGATCATAAGCTATCTTCTTACATTGCTCAACATGGGACGCGTAACTGGCGCTTGATTCCCAAAAATGCAGGCCTCCAAAGATGTGGGAAGAGTTGTAGGTTGCGATGGACCAACTACTTACGTCCTGATCTAAAACATGGACAGTTTTCCGATGCTGAAGAACAAATCATTGTGAGGCTGCATTCTGTCTTAGGAAACAGGTACGCTTAAACAATCTATTCATGCATATCATGAGGTGGACCTACATGAAACAAACGACACGTGCATACCTTGAAAAAACTGTTTTTTAGTGTAACAGATAAAAGCATGTTGCATAAAACTTTTTGATATTCACGCAGTAAGTCAGTTTTACATCAACTATATGTAAAAAAGTCGGCAAGGTTAAAGTTACCAACATATCAGCTGCCATGTCATCATTTTAACTCGCAAAGATTTAAACTTTGAGGTGCCTTATAACAAATGTGCATATGTATAAATGTATCCTGATGAGCCAAAACTAAGAGATGGTACTTAAAAAATGAAACCACAGGTGGTCTGTGATAGCAGCACAATTGCCAGGACGGACAGATAATGATGTGAAGAACCACTGGAACACGAAACTCAAAAAGAAGCTATCTGGTATGGGAATTGATCCCGTTACACACAAGCCATACTCACACCTCATGGCAGAAATAGCTAACACTCTAGCGCCACCACAAGTGGCTAATCTCGCTGAAGCAACTCTAGGATGCTTAAAAGATGAAATGCTTCATCTACTCACCAAGAAACACATTGACATTCAGTTCCAATCCCCTGGTCCCACGCCAACGATGGTTAATAATAGTAATGGACACATGTCGCCCTCTTATAATATGACTTCTAAACACGAAGAAAATGAAGATGATACTATCGAAAAGATCAAGATTGGATTATCAAGGGCGATTATACATGATCAAGAAACCATGACACCATCAAACAAACCATGGGATAATAACGGGACATCATCAGGAAACTTTCCTGGATTTCAGTATGTGTTACCGTCTTTTGGTCATGAAGGTGACGGTTCTCCTTGGAACCAAAGTATGTGTACAGGGAGCACATGCACGGCAGGTGAACAGCAAGGTCAGTTTCACTCGAAAATGGGAGATGAGAATGGTGATGAGTCTGAAGGCGAAAAAGATCAAAGACATGTTTCAAGTATGTTTAGCCCGGATTGTGATTTGTGGGATCTACCATCTAATGATCTCATGAACCCTTTAGTATAAATAAAATGTTTAGCAAAATATAGATCCAAAAAATAAATCTAGTGAGGATGTTCTTAGCATAATGTTAAACAAAAAGATCATCTTATAGTGTTATGGTGCTATAAAATTTGAAAATGTTGAGCACTCAGAATAATTGTAGTATCTTTTGTGCTATTGCTTATAATATACTAACGACTTGAAGTTCCTCTACTACTTCCTCAATCTAAGGTAAAATGAACATTTTAACCACTTTTGATACTCATCGGATATAAAATATCGACAATTTGAGTTTGTGATCACATACTAAAACTTTTCGATAAATAAGAAGTTCAATAACTAGCTCGTCACTTGGCACGCTTTCGAAGGTAATATCCTGTCATCCAAAAAGATGAGTTTCTAAATGCATTTGATATAAAATTCGAATATGTTGAGCACTCCAAATAATTGTAGTATCTTTTGCATTGTTGTTTAATATATTAACAACTTGAAGTTCTCTCTACTACCTTCCTCAATCTAGGGTAAAATGAACATTTTAACCACTTTTGATACTCATTGTATATAAAATATCGACAAGTTGAGTTTGTGATCCCATACTAAAACTAGCTTTTCGATAAATAAGAAGTTCAAAAACTAGCTCGTCACTTGGCACGCTTTCGATGGTAATATCCTGTCATCCAAAAAGATGAGTTCCTTAATACATTTGATTTGATCTGTTAGTCACACTAATTAAGAACAACTTAAACAATTCGTTAGTCAAGATTCGTTTGTTAATCATAAAAACTTACATTTTTTACATTCGTAAGAACAATTTCACATTTTGTAAATTGTCAAACTTTTAACACAAAAATATTTAAAGAGAGCTTTTTCAAAAGAAAATTTGTTTAAAGAGAGCAAATGTTATGTTATTTTTCCAAGTTCAATAAATATAGTACTATACAATATACATACATTGCCTATTATCATCTCTAAAGTTTTAATTCAAGCATATATTTTTGGGTAACTCAATTTTGACCTTTTGGGCTTTTTTTATTTTTAGTCTTCGGCCCAAATCTGAACCAATCTCTTATAGAAAAATCCGACCGTTGCAAAAAATCGACCGTTGGATATAATGACTTTATCAAACGTTACATTTATTCAAAACACTTTAAATATCTCACACATTCAAATCATTAAAATCACACAACATATTCTGTCTGCAAATCCAACAATTCTCATACATTTCTCATTTCATTTCATCATCAAATCCAACAAATCTTTATACATTTTTTTATAACTTTTTTTTTGTTTATCATAAGTTTATAATGGCTGAAACGAAAGATGTCCAACATCACATAGTCGAGATCCCAGTAACCATGGATCATGAAAAGCAAATAATGTCGGCTCTCGAAGCAATCCAAGACCACCCTCTAATGGAAATATCCGAATCACCCGGGCATCTTCTTCTCTTAAAGCTTTGGCAAAGAGAAGAAGATTTATTCGGGCGTCGGATATCTCAAAGAGAGAAAAGACTTGATACCATCCGAAGCGAAATTTTCCACCTTTGTTTATTTTTCTTAGCTTTTCATGGGTTTTTCTTTACGATTTTGTTCACGTCTTTTGAAAATAGTACTAGTACTAATTTTTCGTGTCGTAAAAAATGGTGGGTGCCGATGATTGTGAATTTATGTACTTCTTGTATGACGGTTTTCTTGGTTCATATGAAACTTTGTAGGTATTGGAAAGTGTATGGAGATATGCAAAGGGAGAGAAATGAGAGCCGCGCGTTGACCAGATGTGTTCAAGAGTTGAGGATGAAAGGGGCGAGTTTTGATTTGTCGAAAGAGTGGGCGAATGGGAAGAGGATGAAGAGTTCGAGCGTGGAGATTAAGTGGAATTTTTTGAGTTTGTGTTCGCGGTATTTGGTTACTCTTTGGCTTGTTGGTGCTATGGGCTTGGCTGCCGTTGCTTGCAGATTCATGACTTGTGCTTAGGTATGAGATAACAGTTGATTGAATTATACTTTTAATTTTTATCGTTTTATTTTTCGTGCATATTTGATTTGTAAATTTTGAGGCTGATTTTGGGTTTTTTTATGTTTGTGGTTCAGGAAAGAAAAAAGCTTTTGGGGGAAATTTCACCTTTGAAAGGGCTGTTTTTGCTTGCAGACCTATGCATTGTGATTCAGAAAAAGTAGAGCTTTTGTGGAAACTCGACACTTTGGAAAGGCGTTTGATCGATGTACATCAAGTTGGGGATGAAGCATTTGGGTCCGATTTTTAATTTATTGTAAAGGCTGTTGAATAAGGTTCACAATGAGCTTGATGAAGATCAGCCCTGTGTAACACAGCTTGTGTTCTTATTTCTTTATGTAAAATCAATTACTTTGACAGTCTTTAATCATTTATAACATCTACTTCATTTTGTTCTTTTTTATCATTTGGTAATTGGTATTATGATCTTAAATTAATTATTTTGTCTATTGAATCATTTATAACATCTACTATATGTGTTCTTTTTATCATTTGGTATTATGATCTGTCTTACAAATCTGAATGTGTATCCAAGATCGGATGGGTAAATTTGAATTAGCTAGAAAAAAAGATACATCATTTGCAGTTAAAAAGCATTACACATGCTTTAATTGCTCAAACCTCTGAATTCAGTTTCTCCTAGTTGCGAACAACATATAGTCATAGCTCAGCAGCTGTGGCAAATGAAGATCGAACTGACACATTGTCACAGGCCAAGCTCAGTTGTGGCAAATGAAGTTAACCGTTACATTAATTGTGTAAGCTAATGCTACTTTTCCAACGAAGTTGAAACGGATATGATGAGGAACATGTCATAGTTTTACAAAGGGGATTCTTTCACACTGTTATGTGCCGCTCAACCCAATAAAATTAGTTTCCAAAATTGAGAAAAAGATGACGAGAAAGACTGTCCATAATGTTAATAACCGATAAAGTACAAAAGTACACCTAGATGTTCCAATACCCAAGCTATGCACTGTCAAAGCCAAATATCCTGAAAACACCTGCGTAACAAAAGGAACATTTTGTAAACATTTTATTTCTACCAGGCGCACAAAGTTCTATGCTTATGGATAACACATTAGTTGACTTTTGACCCATTTGACGAACTTTCTTTTTGTAAAAAAAGTGTACTTGTTTGAGCCATCAGAAATAAAACAATAAAAGATCATCTTATAGTGTTATGGTGCTATAAAATTTGAATATGTTGAGCACTCCAAATAATTGTAGTATCTTTTAAATTGTTGTTTAATATATTAACAACTTGAAGTTCTCTCTAGCTACTACTTCCTCAATCTAAGGTAAAATGAACATTTTTTTACCACTTTTGATACTCATGTATATAAAATATCGACAAGTTGAGTTTGTGATCACATACTAAAACTAGCTTTTCGATAAATAAGAAGTTCCATAAACTAGCTCATCACTTGGCACGCTTTCGATGGTGTAATATCATGTCATCCAAAAAGATGAGTTCCTTAATACATTTGATTTGATCTGTTAGTCACACTAATTAAGAACAACTTAAACAATTCGTTAGTCAAGATTCGTTTGTTAATCATAAAAACTTACATTTTTTACATTCGTAAGAACAATTTCACATTTTGTAAATTGTCAAACTTTTAACACAAAAATATTTAAAGAGAGCTTTTTCAAAAGAAAATTTGTTTAAAGAGAGCAAAGGTAATGTCATTTTTCCAAGTTCAATATAGTATACACTTTAGTAGTACTATTGCATATTTTTGGGTAACTCAATTTTGGCCTTTTGGGCTTTTTATTTTCAGTCTTCAGCCCAAATCTGAACCAATCTCTTACTTAGAAAAATCCGACCGTTGCAAAAATCGACCGTTAGATATCATGACTTTATCAAACGTTACATTTATTCAAAACACTTTAAATATCTCAACACATTCAAATCATTAAAAATCTCACAACATATTCTCTCTGCAAATCCAACAATTCTCATACATTTCTCATTTCATTTCATCATCAAATCCAACAAATCTTTATACATTTTTACATATTTTTTAACTTCTTTTTTAAAAACTTTATTTTGTTTATCATAAGTTTATAATGGCCGAAACGAAAGATGTCCAACATCACATAGTCGAGATCCCAGTAACCATGGATCACGAAAAGCAAATAATGTCGGCTCTCGAAGCAATCCAAGACCACCCTCTAATGGAAATATCCGAATCACCCGGACATCTTCTTCTCTTAAAGCTTTGGCAAAGAGAAGAAGATTTATTCGGGCGTCGGATATCTCAAAGAGAGAAAAGACTTGATACCATCCGAAGCGAAATTTTCCACCTTTGTTTATTTTTCTTAGCTTTTCATGGGTTTTTCTTTACGATTTTGTTCACGTCTTTTGAAAATAGTACTAGTGATAATTTTTCGTGTCGTAAAAAATGGTGGGTGCCGATGATTGTGAATTTATGTACTTCTTGTATGACGGTTTTCTTGGTTCATATGAAACTTTGTAGGTATTGGAAAGTGTATGGAGATATGCAAAGGGAAAGAAATGAGAGCCGCGCGTTGACTAGATGTGTTCAAGAGTTGAGGATGAAAGGGGCGAGTTTTGATCTGTCGAAAGAGTGGGCGAGTGGGAAGAGGATGAAGAGTTCGAGCGTTGAGATTAAGTGGAATGTTTTGAGTTTGTGTTCGCGGTATTTGGTTACTGTTTGGCTTGTTGGTGTTATGGGCTTGGCTGCTGTTGCTTGCAGATTCATGACTTGTGCTTAGGTATGAGATAACAGTTGATTGAATTATACTTTTAATTTTTATCGTTTTATTTTTTGTGCATATTTGGTTTGTAAATTTTGAGGCTGATTTTGGGTTTTTTTATGTTTGTGGTTCAGGAAAGAAAAAAGCTTTTGGGGGAAATTTCACCTTTGAAAGGGCTGTTTTTGCTTGCAGACCTATGCATTGTGATTCAGAAAAAGTAGAGCTTTTGTGGAAACTCGACACTTTGGAAAGGCGTTTGATCGATGTACATCAAGTTGGGGATGAAGCATTTGGGTCCGATTTTTAATTTATTGTAAAGGCTGTTGAATAAGGTTCACAATGAGCTTGATGAAGATCAGCCCTGTGTAACACAGCTTGTGTTCTTAATTCTTTATGTAAAATCAATTACTTTGACAGTCTTTAATCATTTATAACATCTACTTCATTTTGTTCTTTTTTATCATTTGGTAATTGGTATTATGATCTTAAATTAATTATTTTGTCTATTGAATCATTTATAAAATCTGAATGTGTATCCAAGATCGGATGGGTAAATTTGAATTAGCTAGAAAAAAAATACATCATTTGCAGTTAAAAAGCATTACACATGCTTTAATTGCTCAAACCTCTGAATTCAGTTTCTCCTCGTTGCAAACAACATATAGTCATAGCTCAGCTGTGGCAAATGAAGATCGAACTGACACATTGTCACAGGCCAAGCTCAGTTGTGGCAAATGAAGTTAACCGTTACATTAATTGTGTAAGCTAATGCTACTTCTCCAACGAAGTTGAAATGGATATGATGAGGAACAAAGGGGATTCTTTCACACTGTTATGTGCCGCTCAACCCAATAAAATTAGTTTCCAAAATTGAGAAAAAGATGACGAGAAAGATTGTCCATAATGTTAATAACCGATAAAGTACAAAAGTACACCTAGATGTTCCAATACCCAAGCTATGCACTGTCAAAGCCAAATATCCTGAAAACACCTGCGTAACAAAAGGAACATTTTGTAAACATTTTATTTCTACCAGGCGCACAAAGTTCTATGCTTATGGATAACACATTAGTTGACTTTTGACCCATTTGACGCACTTTCTTTTTGTAAAAAAAGTGTACTTGTTTGAGCCATCAGAAATAAAACATAAACAGGTTAGGCGTAAGTAAATGGATCAAAATTGCCAGTCGTAACGTTTACCTTCATCAGTAGAATACTTGTTTTTGTCATCTCCAGCATATGCAAGCAAATTGTATTTTGGATTCCACTCCACACTGTTCATGGCTGCCCGACATGGGATTTGGTGGATCGATCGTCCAGTTTGTACATTCGACTGTCAATACAAAGCAACATTACTTTACTTAATATTAAGTATCAGTAAACACAATAAGTACTGGTGAAGTTAATATGGAACATACTATGTCAATGAACAAGTCTTCACTAGCAGAAGCAATATATTCACCCGTGTGATTGAAGCTTATGGTCCTCACTGGCCATCTGACAACACATACGAATATCATCATTATACATTAAACGCCAACACTATATAAAACCATGTAAAAGATGGTACTAAATGACTTACTCGAGCTTTGTAAATGTACGCACACAGAGCATCTCTGAGATATCCCAAAGGCTGACTAACGAATCAGCACTTCCGACAGCAAAATATCTGTCACCACAAAAAATGGGATGCCATAAGTTAAAAGATCCTTTTAGGTATAGAGTTTTTAACAGAAACAGTGAGGTAGGTTGAACATACCTTCCTAAAGGTTCAATTGCTATGCAATAACAACCAGCAGTATGAGCTGTCAAGGTGTCAACTGCTCGAAGAGATGGGTATGCCAGTACTTCAACAGTACCTAAAGAAATATATCAAGAAACAAAGTTATCACGTGTGACATGTGGTAAACAACAACATGATCTTGACTAAACGATATAAAACAGTCTACTCAAAATTCAAGTATTCTTACCATTTCCAGTAGTTAGGAAGAACATATCCCCCTTCATGTTCCATGCAATCTCATTCACCTAACCAAACAAAGCAGCGAGAACATTAAAATATATGCATACATGGCACTGTACTAATTGTTTTGCTTAAATGTGATCCCATACCCGCTAAGGCGGGATTGGGTATTGTTGTTGTTGTACTTGCTTCAATGTAATGTTACCTCATAGTTGAATTTGCGTTTATGAATGGGCTTGAATTTTCGAACATCCAGTATTGTCAGTTCATCGTCCTATAACATACAGTAAAATTAAGCAATTGCCACTCCTGATACTTCATAAGATGGCAGGAACTGAACATATGAAAACGTAGGTCACTGAAAGAGCTGAAAATAGGAAGTAAAAAACGTACCCTGTTCCCAACAGCTACATGAGTCCCGTCTGGTTTATAAGTGATATTAATGTTCTCCCCACTAAGTTCTGCTTGTTGTGAACATTTTCCACCTATGAGATAAAAACTTATCAATAAAGATTACTAAAAAAATCCTTCAAGATATTATCAATAAACAAAGCAAATCAAGTTCAGTAACCATCAAACATATTTGATATTTGCAAATAAAGCATCACTTACTGCGAACATCCCATAGACGAACAGTCTTGTCACCTGATGCAGTGGCAATCAAATCAGAATGTTTAGGATCCCAACACAGCTGATCTACGCTATCTGTATGCCCCTTTAGCTCAAGATCTTTAACCTTGCTCTGCAACAAAGGCCCCATACACCACACAATATCCAGGTCAGATGGAGTAAGGGGGTGTTTGGTAGTGTGATTATGTAATATAGAATAATCAGAGTTGGTTAACTAGGGGTAACAAAACAGGCTATTGGAGATAGTGTGTGGATGTGTTTCTGCTGCTTGAAGTTGTCATAATTAGATATTCGGTCTTTTGCATATTTTGATAATTAAGGATTTACAAGTAAAATGGCCCATAACTAATCAGATAATCCGAATCAGTTTTGCTAAAGTTAGTCCCAATTGGGTGTTTGGGATCATTGCTATTTGATATAAGCTGATTGGAATAAGTAGTGCCAAGCTGCTTATTCAAAACAGCTTATTTAACTCACAAATGATCAGATAATCAATCTGGATAAGCAATCCCAAGTATCTAAATGAATAAGCAGTTTTAGTAAGGAATCCAAAGCACACCCTAAAACTGATCGTCGAAACCTAAACATCTAACCCCTCACTAACCGCATAACCAGAATAGATCTCGATATACTCAAACACTACAGACTGATTATCTAAAGCTCGAAAACACAAGTATCAAATAATCAAATCTAAAACACCCCAAAAAATAACCTACAAATCTAAAGGTGCCTGAAGGTCTCAGAAAGACTCGGTTCAAACCTCACAGGGAGAACATCTTCAAATGGCAATGGAAAACTCCGAATCGGATAATTAGATGCAACAGAAAGTGCTGCAGGAGATAGTGTTTAAATGTGTAATTGTGTTTCTACTGCTTGAAGTTATGAATGATCAGATTTCACTTGTTTTTGGTCTTCTGCAGATTATGATAATTAAGGATTTACATGTAAAATGACCCATAACTAATCAGATAATCTGAATCAGTTTTGCTGAAGTTAGTCCTAATTGGGTGCTTGGGAATGCTTATTAAAACTGCTTCTCTACTATCGCTTCTTGATATAATCTGATTGGAATAAGTGGTGTCAAGCTGCTTATTTTAAACAACTCATCTCATTCACAAATGTTCAGATAATCAATCTGGAGAAGCAATCCTAAACACCCTGAAAACTGTTTATCTATGGATCAGAACGAATACGCAGTTTTAGTAAGCGATCCTAAAGACCACTAAAATCGATCATCCAAAACTAAATGTTTAACCCCTAACTAATTATACAACCAGAATCGCCATTCTAAAAAGAAAATTATACAACCAGAATCAATCTCACTATACCGAAACGCTAGAACCTGATTATCTACAGCTCGAAAAGACAATAATCAAATAATCAACCGAAAACACCCTCTGAAATATGCTACAAATCTCAAGATGACCTAGTGGTAAGGTGGCGTGAACGTCTCAGTCAGGTTCAAACCTCACGGAAAACTCCAAAAACAGCCACAGGAATACCAGTTACGCAGCATACATCAGACCCAAAAAAGCCTCGACTTTACCCGAAACAACCCACAAAGCCTATAACATTCACTTCCACTAAAAACAAACAAAACCCAATTCCTAAAACCCTTCAAAACACAAAACCCACAAATTAAATCACCCAAAAAACAACATTAAACTCACTGAGACATTTCATCAAACACGTGGCATGCAAACCAAAAAAAACATAAAAAACTCACATGACCATGAGGTTCAATATGCCAAACACGTGCAGTTTGATCAACAGAGCCAGAAGCAAGCTTTGTTCCAACACAGTTCCATGCTACTGAATGAACCTGTATAAAAACCCAACAAAATTTTATAAAAAAATTAGGGTTTAAGATGTGAAATTAGGGTTTATGGGTTAGATTTGGTACCTTTTTCTTGTGGCCTTGGTATTCTCTGCTGTGAAGGTTTTTGAATGGTATGGTTTCCGCCATTGTTGCAATTGATTTTGGGTCTGTGAGAAAGATTTTGGTTTTGTAGGAGTTGAGGGGTCTAGTTGTTATTTTTCATTTATTAGGGGTAAATTCTGCCCTTTATGATAAGAAGTGGGACCGTAAAAAAATAATTTTCTTATTGAAATATGACAAGAACCAAAAAAAAAAATAATAAAAATAAAAAATAATTAAAAATACCACAATGGCCTACTTCTTATTATGTGCCTAAAAGTATAAGTTAGAAACTCGCATAATTAAATATCCACAAACTATTTAAAAAAAAAAAAAAAAAAAACTTTCACATACACATGTCAAAAAAATATGGATAGCAGAAGAAGAAAAAAAATATATGTAATGGTGCAACTCACATGACGCATATACATGTGAGTAGGGCTGAGCATCGAGCCACTCCCAACCCGATCCCGACTATCCCGACAAGCCAGAAAACACAAACCGAGTCCCGACCCGATTAAGCTCGGTTAGGTTTCGGGACAGTTGGGACGGGACGGGATCGGTCGGTTTGATCGGTTTTGTTTGTTGTTTTTTGGTTTTCGGCCCGTCCCGACCCTATCTTGATTATCCCGAAACCCGACAAAACGGAAACACAAACCGAGTTCCGACCCATTTTGCTCACCCCTACATGTAGGGCTGTCATTCTGATTAAAAGTTTGATTGTAGATTGGCTATTTCGGGGTTCCATGCCCATGGATTGCCTTATGACCCGGCCGGTTTCGGGTCAACTCGGGTCAAGCCTCCAAAAAACATACCTGAACCCGACCCTGTTTAGAGCTCGCGTCAACTCGGGTCGGGTCAATTCGGGTTCGGGTCAACTCGGGTATTTTTACATTGTAAAGTGTTAGTTTAGTCGGGTCAACTCGGGTTCGGGTCGGGTCAAGGCTAAAAAACATACCCGAACCCGACCTTGTTTAGAACTCGGTTCGATTCGAGTTGACCCGATTGACCCGAATATAACTTTTGACCCGAGTTGACCCGAACCCGATCGGGTTCGGGTCAAATTTTATGACACCCCTACCTACATGTGAGAGTCCCTTTTGTAAATTTATGCCGACGGTGCAATTCTTTTTGTTTTTTTAGTTCTTCCCGTTTTATAATTTAGTAAACATTTAAAAGTTACACTTCACTAATAACCTTTGGTGAACCTCAAATATATCCCTTCAATGTTTATGTTGCGTGGGACAAAATTAAAGTAAAAAAAAATGATAAAATAAAATAATTTGACTAATACAAGTAATAAAATATATTTTATCTACTGAAATACAGTTACGAAAGACTTTTTATTTTTTGCCAATCTATTTTCTTATAATTTTATTTTTTGCCTACAATTTGACTAAAAATAAATATATTTTTATCTATTGAATATCTTCCAAAATAGTAAACATTAGGCCATTAACCAAGTTAAGCCGAGTTTGAGCTTGAGCTTGACAAGGCTTGACCTCGGCTCGAAAATTATAATGTGGGCTCGAGCTCGGCTAGATAACTCGACGAGCTTTAATCATTCAAGCTTGAGTTCGGCTTGAGTAATATTCGAATACGGCTTGAGCTCGGCTCGAGAAGCTCAAATTTATACATAATTATTGTATTAAATAGCTAAACTCATCAATAGCGTCAAGAAAATGCTCAATAACTCAAGAGCAATGAAGTTATATAAAACGTGCGAGATCATTAGGGTTTAAAAAATCCTTATACCATGCATTTTTAATTATTATACCAATATTTACATTAGCATTTAGGTTGTTTATATAAAAAAAAAATAATAAAAATGATTATGTACATGATGGCTCGATAAAAGCTCGAGCTCGAGTTATTGAAAGCTCGAGCTTAACTCGTTATATGTTTCGAGTTAGTTTATTGGGCTCGGGTTCAAGCTCGATAAAAGCTCAACTCGATCGAGTCAAGCTCAAGCTTGAGTTGCTTGATAAAAGTTTGATTTGTTTGCAGTCCTTTGTTAATGGTACCAAAAGTTTTCTCATTCAATGCAAAAAAGCTATTGATAGAAGCTAGAAAGCTTCTTAGGGCATCCACTATGGTGGTTTATGAAAACGTTTATAAAATTATGAAGAGGTCTAAAAACTTGTAAACCATAGTGAACATCCATTTCAAGCTTATGTGGCATGAAGAGGTCTAGGATATTGAACCTTTTCATAATTTAATGCACTTGAATTATATGAGATGTTTATAAAACTTAAAAAGGTTTATACATAGTGGGAATAGGTTTATAAAACAAAAAGGTTTATAAATTAATGTCATAATACAATTATNTATAAAATTATGAAGAGGTCTAAAAACTTGTAAACCATAGTGAACATCCATTTCAAGCTTATGTGGCATGAAGAGGTCTAGGATATTGAACCTTTTCATAATTTAATGCACTTGAATTATATGAGATGTTTATAAAACTTAAAAAGGTTTATACATAGTGGGAATAGGTTTATAAAACAAAAAGGTTTATAAATTAATGTCATAATACAATTATAAACCCTTAAAAAGGTTTACCATAGTGGATGCACTTATAAACAGTGTTACGTCTTCCGCCATATTGGAATTGAAGATGCAAATATGTCGAGACCACGTCAAAAAATATATAAGGAAAATTATGCTTTACATATATGAAATCAAGGATATAAAGTAAATGAAGACGAAATAGGAAAACATGTCTTATATGTTTATTTGATATATTGCTTGCAAACATAAAGTCTAATTAATATGTTTACGTAATACTCAACTCCGGCCAAGAACCTTCGAAATTCCAATCCGGTCCCGGAAACGAAGAGTTATGCTTAGATACATAAAATCCTTCTGGTCTAATTGACCAATAACAGTGTACTGTACCAAATGGAAAAATAAATGTGAAGCACTTTCGATAGATGTGCTTGCTCCACAACATTATAGTAGTGCTCCTTGAACCCAAAGTGAAGTCGCCATACCACCATTGCCACTGTTGACAATAGGACCAAGCATATACACTTCCAGGAGGCATGGGACAATTGCTACAATAGGCTGGGGTATCTTTTAGACGGACAGTCATATTGAATGCATCCGACATGTCATTCGTTACGAACATATGCCATTTAGGCATGCCGATGCAAATAGCACATGAAAATGTAGGGTTGAGGAACAAAACTCCAATGACAAAGAACACAAGCATTGTATATTGTTTGGAAAAAAGTTTTTTTTCTCGTATATGGCATATAAACTATTTTCAATACATATACAATAATTAATGATAATTATTTAAAAGATAAAGTAGCTTTTAATACATTATCAAATCTCCGTAATTTACTTATTATATCACATATTACGATAATTATTTAAAAGATAAAGTAACACTCACTGCGTTATAATATCATCATAATTCACGTATTACATCACATATGTTACACTATTTTTAAAACTAGTGCACGCACGGGTTTATGCATCTATCTATCTATCTATACAATATAATAAATGAGAATAATTTACAAGCTTTTGAAGCACCCATTGTAACTAATTCTGTGACGTGTCTCTTCTGTGATTGGTCAGTCATTTAATATTGTACAACACTTCCATGCTATCCTTCCTTCCTCATCTTTAAACCACTAAGATTTGACCAATTCAGTACTCCCAAATCAGTTACACCTTGCCAAATTCATTACAATCAATCAATACCTTATTTAGATAGGATTCAAAAACTTCTTCGGTGATCAGTTACAATTGAACATTAATCACGTAGGATTCAAAAACACCTCCAAAAATAATATACGGTTTCATATATGTAATAAATGTTCAGTTGTAACATACGGCTTTGATTGCTCTACACGGTTAGTAAATAAACTTCTCAAACACTCTTCTCGATTCAAAATTCAAATCACCAATTCAATACAACACATCCAAATCCCATTTTGTATATAATCAATCTAATTGCGCTCGGATTAAATTTTTGGATGGCAATTCTGATTTTGTTACAGCAACAATCCGGTGAGTAAGTATTCGTTTATACAAACTCAAAGAAAACAAAAAAGATGTAACTCAGACTAACAAAAAAAATAGGTATTCATTGACCAAGCAACACACTCGGTTCACATTAATTCACAAGGCAACACACATGGGTAAAATCGGGATTGGCCAAAAGTTAAGTTTTCCACAATTCCAAAAATAAAGATAAAGATAATTTGTATAAACATATTTTTAAAAACTTTTAAAATTGTGGCCTACTGTATATATACTCAGAATTGTCTCCTAATCATATTAGGATTCTATAAATAATTTTAGGAAAGTAGATAACTTATTCTTCAAGAATTATCTTTCTTCTTCTATAAATATAGAGTTCTTACCTATATTTTTATTTGAGGAGGATCTCATCATCTCGACATCGCTTGCGTCCTTAATCACCTTCGGTTAACTCTAAACCTTTTATCTCTTTGTCTTTTTAATTATATGAAGAAATTTATTAGGTTTTTTTTTT
>LBNU01002282.1:143732-215078 GCA_014162995.1 Artemisia annua
GTTTCATGTTTATATAGTCCGCCTTAAAAAAAAAGGTGCATCGAATATGGTTAAAGGGGTAACATCTACAGCTTTTAAACTCATTTATACTTTTTTTAGTCTTTGATTCACTTTAGCTTGAACTAGTTATGATACCCGCGCACGCGCGATTTTTTTTTTTTTTTTTTTTTTTTTTTTTAATTTTTTAATTTAATCTTTAAATTTAAATTTGTTTTGTTGATATACTACATAAGTAGAAGATAAACATAAAAGATAAAGATAAGATGCAACTAACGATATGATTAAACTTTTTAAATGAGTATCTTTAATAATCAAAAATTATAATTAAAATAATAATTTAAATATTACTTAATAAGAGAAGGTTGAGTTTTTCAAAATGGAAAGAGAAATATAAACAAGAAAACATGAAATTTGTGTTTTGTACAAAATAAAAAGCGATGCGACTAAGCTTGCTGGGAATTGAACTAAACACCTTTAGACTATATGGTAGTTCACTTACCAACCAACTAGGCAACTAGGTCACACCATGTTATAATAAATTGACATGAGCATCTATTCTCCTATATATACTAATTCCGTTGAAGGTTTTGTTAAAATATTGTTTTTCCACGGGCCTCCATTGGGCTCCCTCTATGGCCCAACTTTGCACTGTATAGTTCCATTATCATCTGACCCAAGCTTTCGGTTAGTGATTAGTAACGACACACGTGCCAAATGATCCGCAAACGGTAACCCACATAGAAGCTATCGTCAATTAAAAGCTTTCATAGTCGGCGGCTGTCTTTGATTGAGAGGAAACGCTTGGCGGGGATGACGGTTGACGATTGAATATGAGATGGAGCACCGATTGTACCAGGTCAAAATTTTATGCCTTTCGGTTTAATTGTATTTAATTCTGTCGGTTTCAAGTTTAGGGGTTTCTTTGGTAAAAATCATACCCTCAATTGTAAGCATCAAACCTGTATGAAAAAAATTAGGGGTTATACTTTTTGTGTTTAGGTTACCTAGATTTCGTTAAATGAAAACCTAGGTAAAACTTAAGATTTTGTTGGTGTGGGTTGTTTATGATTTTCATTCTCTATATGTATGTTATTCCAGGCGGGCTTGATTTTTGTTGGGTTTTTATGCTTTTGGGGTTTCATTAGTGTTATAGTTTATGGGTTTTGTTAATTTCTGANAGATTGAAAGAGTGAATGAGCTCCTTGTGGTCGTGATGTTACAAGAGTCGTGGCCTAAGAAACACTGTTGGTGTGTAGGAGTTAGCGTAAGTTCCCTTGTGTACATTCGCCTTTCCAGTACATATATGCCCACATATTTGATAATTGTTTCTTTTCTTTATGGCTACCCAGGTATGGACATTGAGCCAGCTTCATAAAGAGGCAACGAGCGGAATACTTGAAATGGAATGTATCTACTGGGGCTACAAATAGTTCATATTGTTCACTGCAATATCAGTTACATGTGCTTTAATAGTCCAATGGCCATGGCTGGGGTATTAAATGGAATCATATTCTTTTAAATTATGCCGAGGCCGTTGAACTATTAAAGCACGTGCGACTGCCAAGGCGGATTTCTTTCTTCAAAGACGTGACGTGAAGTGGATAATGAACTAATAACGCGAAGATTCAGCTGTTCTAGCAACTCTGCTTTGCTGGTTGAATGGCATGTCAAATGTTGATATTTGGGATATTTCAATAACCCTTTCATTGCTTGACATGTCATTCAACCGCAAAGCTCGGTTGCGCACGAACATATTATCACGTCTGCCCATTCTCTCTGCGCTACCATACCAGCGCCATCTGTACTACGTTTTCATCTGATTTGGAGAAATGTTCAGGTAATCTTTTAAAATAAAAACCTACCATGTTTAAAGACTTTCGATCCATAAACATAAGTACATGGAAAAAAGTNATTGTAGTAGACTTTTATTGATCGTCTATGAAAGTTGGATTTCCTTGATGCTATAAATATATGTAGTTAGCACCAGTATTACTTTTTTATTTGGAAGATAACTAAATTGTTATTTTAGAGTTTCCTATTTGGCTTTCTGTTATGAACGCACTCTAATGGCGTTTTCCTCTTGTGATATTGTAGCAAAGCAATAATAGAGTTGGTTCCTATAGAAGACTTGGGCCCATGGCAGATTATATTCGATAGATTAAAAGAGTGAATGAGCTCTTTGTGGTCGTGATGTTACAAGAGTCATGGCCTAAGAAACACTGTTGGTGTGTAGGAGTTAGCGTAAGTTCCCTTGTGTACATTTGCCTTTCCAGTACATATATGCCCACATATTTGATAATTCTTTCTTTTCTTTATGGCTACCCAGGTATGGACATTGAGCCAGCTTCATAAAGAGGCCACGAGCGGAATACTTGAAATGGAACGTATCTACTGGGGCTGCAAATAGTTCATATTGTTCACTGCAATATCAGTTACATGTGCTTTAATAGTCCAATGGCCATGGCTGGGGTATTAAATGGAATCATATTCTTTTAAATTATGCCGACGCCGTTGACCTATTAAAGCACATGCGACTGCCAACGCGGATTTCTTTCTTCAAAGACGTGACGTGAAGTGGATAATGAACTAATAACGCGAAGATTCAGCTGTTCTAGCAACTCTGCTTTGCTGGTTGAATGGCATGTCAAATGTTGATATTTGGGATATTTCAATAACCCTTTCATTGCTTGACATGTCATTCAACCGCAAAGCTCGGTTGCGCACGAACATATTATCACGTCTGCCCATTCTCTCTGCGCTACCATACCAGCGTCATCTGTACTACGTTTTCATTTGATTTGGAGAAATGTTGAGGTAATCTTTTAAAATAAAAACCTACCATGTTTAAAGACTTTCAATCCATAAACATAAGTACATGGAAAAAAATTAAATATGCTTTGGAAATTGTATATGCATAAAGACTATGTTGCATATGCTGATGTTTGCTTCTGAAAATTTGCTGATAGGGTATTGCATTGGGTTACATTTAAATTTTAATGATGCTAATTCATTTACTTTACCTGATAGGGTTTCGATTACTTTAGCAAAAGATAGACAATTTCACCTGTACTATTGTTTTCTTATGCAATTGGTAACGATTTCGTATCACTCAACATACAGGAGAGTAGTCAGTTCGATTACGCTGTTATTTGGCAGCCAAAATTAATGCATTGGTTGAAGGTGACAGTTTACATCAACAATATTGTATCTTTAGCAGCTTCTGTAGGCGCGTTAATTGTAGGGTTAGATCAAACAGGTCACACACTTATTACAAGGAAAGCGAAGGGTTATGCTTTCTTTAGCAAAAGATTAAACATGACTATTTATAGTTGCTAAAATAAAAGATTTAACATGCTAATATTAGGAGGTTCACATGTTACATGATAAACACAGATAGCCATACTAGCTTTCCATAGAACATGATAACATACGCCACTATGAGCAAAAGATTGTTTCTAGAATAAGTTGCACTACTGATAACAATAAAAACATAGCTGGCTAGAATAAGCTTAGTACGGTAAAGCCTTTAGTCCTTCGATGAAAGCCAAAGCTTGAGATTGACGAATCCTTTTTTGCATGGCCATAGCTAGGGTCTCCGCTGCTTCTTTATGGTCATGCATTTGTAAGTTGGTCAACGCCGTGATGCTCCTGAGTGTTGATTCAAAGGGGAAAAGGCGTTGAAGCTCCTCGAGCAGTAGATCACGCTCAGCGATACGTGAGCGGATCTGCTGCGCTTTTTTGGTGAGCTCAAGCTCATCAGCCTTTAAGGTAGTCACCTCCCTTTGGAATTTCTCAATCATAACGGCGTTGACATAAGTAGAACCAGCTGCGTCGGCCAGTTCGTTGAAAATTGGCATCGGTTTTTCCATTTTCACACTTTCCCACTATTTGAGTAGTTATTAGTTGGTGTTTTTTTGGGTGATATATTTGTTTCACTTACACAATCCTGTTAGGATATATATAGGACCATCTTTTGGGTAAGTTAAAAGGTTAGCAAGCTTTAACTGCCTGTCTTGGAACACTGCCCATCAACAGCCAGTCATAATGATTACAGTTTTGAATTATTAGTCATGCTCAGACCTTTCATTTCATAGTCATATCTAAGAGTATTATTTTAATGGCAGTTAATGGGTAGATCAACAGAAAGGACTTTTAAATAGAATGTTTTTTTTTCAGTTAGTAGAAACTTTTTTATTTGAAACTTCACTTAAACTTTTAATAAAATCTTTCCGTATGAGTCGTTTACTTACAAATTTAGTATGTCGCAAGATTTGCTGCTATACTCTATGTACGGTTCATTAGATTAGAAACTTAAAAGATTATGCTAAGCGATATTGTCTATATGCATCTGGTACACACTGAATATTATAATATGTGAGAGCGATCGGATGTTCAAATATGATTATGGACCTTTCTGCCTTAGTCACATTGGCTGAGATATATAAAAATAATCAACACAAATTTTATCTTATTTTTTTTTTATCGTTGCTCTACACTCTTTAACAATGTCCTCTTTTGGTCATTAATAGATATGTGATCAGGAAGCATCAATAAATGAGTCAAGTTTGAAGGACATGGAGTTTCGCTATAGACATTACAATGGATGTGGTCTGATTGTGCATTACTTAAACATGACGCCGTTAATAAGTTTGATTCAAGTGGTGATTTTCACAAGACTGTGTTACTTAAACATTTGGCTGTAAAGAAATTTGATTCGAGACAACTTTCACAAGACTGTCACCTGGAATATTTGTATGTCGGTGTCATTTATTTTTGTCAATCGCCTGTAAAACTGTGCATGCTATTTAGTATGTAAATGAATAGTTTTAAATTCGACCGATTTTTACGTGTAACTATATCTCAGTAACTATCTCAAAAATATTAAGCTAAATGCTTATTGCATATACACTGTTTATTCTACTATGTCTATTAATAGGTGGTGAGGGATTTACCAAACTTAAATATAGTTTGAACAACCAATAAAGAAGTTCCACATAGCAATTTCGAATAAAAAACAACTGACGTCAAGAATATGCAAACAAAAGTAGTCCAAATTTTCTAGACAAATTTGAAGTCAAAAACCTTACTTAAGCAGTTAAAAATAAGCTGAATTAAGTTGTATACTCAAACCACGGCTGAACCAGACAAGCTTGAGCTACAAAAGATCATGAAAGTTCAACATGCCCCATCGTAATCAATCAGACGCTACTCAAATTCAAGTAACACCATATCCATCGAAAGAAGTTCAACATAAAGTGATGCTAGACATTTGGCTTTTGACTAATGAACTACTTTTTAATGATATATAGTAACTATTCGTTCACTTCTATTATAACTAACAGCAACGTTTTGAAAAAATCCTCATAATTGGACCACCAACCACACAAGCAGATATCGATTTTGTAAACTCATTTTCATTTTTCAAAAATAGATATTATTTTAACACAACACCTACACTAATATGCTCTATTTAAGCCCAATTATGCAGAAATGATCAACTGGAAATCAACTTTCAATCTCACCTATTATTAGGCTAAAAAACTCCTTAGAACTGACAAAAACAATTCGGTTTAACACTTTCGAAGCAAGAGCAGTCCAGAATTATTAAACAACTTTCAAACCAGTTGCTTTATTCAACTAACTAGAAGATAAGCTAATTAAGTTGTTGGCTCAAATCAAACTTAAAACAGAAGAAGGCAGGCTACTAGGTATCATCAAAGCTGAAGATGCTCCGTCACACTAAATCGGATATTACTCTAACTAAACTAAATTGAAATCTAAAAGACCAAATTCTAAACAAAATAATGTCGCGCACTCGACTTTTAATCACTGACCTTAGATAATCATCTACAGAATAGCCTTTAATTTCAACAATTATTAGATGAAGAAGATCCTTTACGTTCACTTTGCCTATCAGTTATGAAATCCAACCTATGTTAACACGAAAGTTTTATGACTTAATAATCAGACTCAAACATACAAGCTAAATTAACCTCTATCAGCAACTCCACATCACAGTTATCTATGAATGATCGATTCAAAAAACAACCTCGAGTTAACCCAGCCCCACCATCATGTTCAATCATGTTTCGTAAAGTTAACCCATCAAACAACCTTGCATTACCTCTACACACAGTGGCTATCCTTTGACAGTTACTAATTCTTCCTTACTTAATTAGATAGACAACATGCTTTAATCAAAAAATATTATTGTAAAATCGAAACCCTAACTTTAGATGAAAGTACTAATTTGCGATTGCCTATGGTAAGAACTCAAAACAAATTAAAACTACCATTTTCATTAGTTGATATTTAATACTTACATACTTCTCCATACATCTTCATCTACCCAAAACAACTAAACATAATATTAAGCCATCAATGGGCTATCAAAAGATACCACAAAAGACCACGACCACCAAAGCATTAACCATAAACATCGAGAATGGAAATGTTTTCTTCCTTCTCAGTCAGCCCTTCACGAAGCTCAAACAAAAGGGCCTTGACCACCTCCAACCTTCCACGCAGCCTCACCAGAACCTTATGCTCACAATTATACACATCCCCAGCAGATTCTTCTTCATCATGATTCAAGTTCCAAAGTTCTGCCAATCGAGCTGTCTTTTGTTCGATTGTGGCCTCCAGTTCATCGCGTCTTTCTCCTAGAAACCTTATGAAAACTTCATCTTCCACATGCTCGTGACTATACAGAAACTGGAAGGCTTTGTGGAGTTCTTGGCACCCAGAAACATTTTTCAGATCGGTTAGGTGGGGAGTTAGGTTGCCGTTTGCCATGGAAGAGGTAATTGGGGCACGGATAATTAGGTTAGGTGAAGTATCAAGTGTGGAAAACAGGATATAAATTGTTGATTATAAATGTGTTGAGATTCATACCAAAAGTCACGACTCATGATTACAATAGCTACAATAGCTGCCTCAGGCAATTAATTTGCAGAGATGGTTTGTTTTCCCATGCAGATGTATCAAGAGGCACTTATACATGAAATTAGTAAACCATATTCAACCCTTCAATTCATGAAAATTAGAATTTACAAAATAAAATGATGGGTGTAGAATGTATATAGGATATAGTTACAACTTACAAAACAAATAATACTATAATTTGTAATTTTGTTTTGTGTATAAACGAGATGGGAAACCCGCGCGTTGCCGCGGGGTGTTTTGCTAAAAAAGGAGGTTACAGTGGAATTATAAACCAACAGCCATGAACTCTTGTTTGGATAAAGACAGTGCAAGTTACAAAAGAATACAATATTTTAGAAATAGATTAGGAATTATATCAACAGTTAAACTTCCAGATTACATACGAATAATGAAAAGAAAAAGAAGCCCTTTGTCAAACTGGAGACCTTGTTTATTCCACGTGGCAGCAAACTTTATTCTAAGGTGTCTCGTCATGGAGTCATCAAAAAGTTCCTTCATTGTTGAGCTCTTGAATTTGAGGAGCCGTAGGTGCTAACGGAGACCTGATACAACAACAAATGATAAGTATTAGAGCATAAAAACAAAAAACAAAAAACAAAGAGAAATGGAATGTAATATAAATGATCAGCTATCACATATTTAGACCGACTACTAAACACTAAAATTTAACATAAATTCTAATCATCCATGACTTAAATAACTACTAAACACTTAAATTTAACATAGCGGCTTCACCTATATCCATATAAACGGCAAATTCAGATAGTAATAAACTGTTTATCATAGTAAACACATCCAGCCAGACAAATAACAATATAATAGGTCGTTTCTCATTCTCATAATCTAACTAAAAAAAATAAACAAAAAAGCAATAAGTTTTATATACCTGACCAAGTGACCATTAGCATTGTATAATCAATCTCATCCTTTTTCTCAGCTTCATCTTTGTCCCCATGTCTCATTCTCCAGACCCGTAAAACCTGCTTCAAAACGAAATAAGGGAATATTTGACTTCAGAATCGGTGTTAGAAATCTATTAATAGACAAAACCATGTATGCTAAATAAGGGACATGACGAAAATATTTAAAGAAAAGTTAAATATTCTATCGGTCGAAATCCTAAAAGGATGAAAACGTTCACAAATAAGGCTCAGGGTTATTATGCCTGCAATCACAGCTCGTGTGGTTACCGCGCCAAAGTATAATGCATAACACGATCAGCATTTCCTTAATGTGTGTTTTTATGTTTCAGACTCCTTTGTTCGGGCTAATGTTTGGGCCAACAATAACCCGACACAATGATCGACACTCTTTAGCATGTCTTATTAGTACATTTTGATGAAACCTAAAACGGTAAGGAATGGAAGTGGGAGTAAACTTCAAATTGATAGTTTAAAACGTGAACTTTCACAAACCTGAAAACGGTAAGGACTGGTATCATTTTTATGTAGCCTGACTATGCAGACGGCAATAGTTCTGCGAATAAGTGATTATCCACGTTTTGAAAAAAGCATAATGTACCCGCCTTTTTGAGGTAGTTCTGCAAAAGCGGGAAACGCATGATCATTTTACAAAAACGCAAACTCAAACACCTGGTAAAACCAATATCTTCTTGATGGTAGTGGTTTTTTGACGCAGCGGGAGGATGAAGCAGGTGTTTAAATAAAAAATGGATGTTCAAAGATAATATCATCAGACCTTTGGTCGTGTACGCTTTGGTCACACCATAATCTTTTGATATTTTCTTGATCTCATCCAGATCCGCCCCGTTACCTGGTATCATAAACATGAGTCGATTCAGCGCTACAAACTGTACCAACTAAATCAGTGAACTAATGTATCCAAACCAACAATGATTTCCATTATGATGTTTAACATATGAGTCTTTTATAAAGAACTAATAACGATTGACCCATACTACAAACCTATCTGTTTTTTACCCATTACCCAACCACTATTTATGCGTTGCGCTACCAGAGGATACATGAGTAGATACTAAAAGTATGAGTAAATATGAAAGTAGGGGCAACGCAACATGTACAATATATTAACATCTAAATAAGCTCATAAGTGGGAAAATAAGGTAATCCAAACAACCCCTAACAGAACAAAAAAACACTTACCATAAAACTCTAAACTAAGATTAATATATAAGCTTAGTTTCTTTTGAACAATAATGGAAAATCGGCAGGGCCAAATTGTTTTGAATATTTCTTAGTTGTGTCGTGTAAAAGGTAAACAATGACTGAAAGTCTGCTATTTCATTGTGGCGATAACCTTTTAAAAAGAAATGACATCGTTACACATTAGGTAAGCGAAGTTATTTTAAATACAATCAGGAATAAAGCAATACCTAAAAAAATGCCGCTCGTGCCGGATCTCACCCGAACTCTCTCCTCCTCTTTGCTTCCACTTGAGGTTCAACTTGAGCTTGCCTTAGAGCATTTTCTCCTGCCTCTGCTGCTGCTGTTTACAATTGGGCCGGCTTTCCACCTTTTTTTTGTTACAACAGCGATATACACAATTAGTCAACATAAAATCAAAAATCATGTTAAGACATCAAAATCTATAATTCAGCATTAAGAAATACCATTTTTGACCAGCTTGACATCAACCACCGTTGTTGCATCAGCTCCGTGATAAGCATAGGTCTAGATCGCAAATTGACTCCCATAAGGTAATATGTAGAAAACCGAAACCCCAAAATTAGTGGCAGCTTCCTCTAACCGTATATATATGCAGCAGATCATCAGGCAATTGAAGCAAGCAGCTAAGCTATCTGCAAGAGAGAGAAAAAAAAAGAAGATAAATTAGAAAGTTTATAGCTGAACTTATATATCATTGTGTAATAGACTAACAGTGTGATTTTGACCCAACATGGCCGATCAAGCTACGTTTTTTTTTCTGTAATATTAACTAAACATTATAGTGTGGCTAATAATTCAAACATTCAGTCAGATCCCGTACACATCAGTCCAAGAACATAAAAACTAATGACTCCGCTAACATTAGGTAGCCAAACAAATTCGCTTGTTATTGGCCATCTGAGAACACAAAATCCTTTTCTACTCTTTTTTTTTTTCTATATGTAACAACACGTTGGAATTTGCAAATCATTAATATAACCAAAGCCAGCTCTTACATCTTATACCAACAAAGTTAAGCAAAGAGTTACAAACTATTAGAGAAATACAGTGAGAAAAACTCACCCGAGGTTTGTTATACTCCTTAAGCACAGTTGGCTCGCGAACGTCGTACATCGCAACCGACCTAAACACAAAAGCAACGAACCTTAACCAAACAATTCAGACGGTCGATCATAGTTTAGGCGGTCAATTTTAAAATTTATGACTGGTGATATTTTTTTTTCTAACTATTACTTACATGACCCTCGTGGCCGCATTAGCTTAACAGTCAGTGTTATAGTTCACAAAACCAAAACCCCTGTGGACCAACGATCTTTTCATTGACAAAACTTTTTTTTCGTAACTGGGTCAACCTCACATCTGCCTCTATATTTACGGAGAGGTTTTTATGGTTCAGCCTTTTTATTCTGGAAGCTTGTATCGCTGGTTACCATCCCATTTATCATAGTCTCTCTTGGTCTCACTTTCTTCCCCGCAAAAATCGGCATCGTCCTATAAATGCAAAACTGGTAACGACATTAGAACTATATTAAACAGGGAAAAAAAGCGCGCAATTAGTACTCAGTTTCGAAGGCTAACCTTCGAATTGTTTGCTTCTGATTGTCTAACTCCGTTACTTGTATATCAGTTGTGAACTTGCTCGTTACCAAATATTTCACCAGTTTCTTGCTTTTTTAAATATCAAAAATCACCATACCTGAAAGCACAGAGGCGCAAATCAGGAACGAAATGAAATACCAAAAATAGTACCTCAAACACAAACGAAACTGTATCATGCAACGGGTTATAAAAAATAGGAAGAGGGAGATAGAAAGACGTGCTATATTACATTCTCTCATTTAACTGCTAGGCTGTAACAACTGGAAGGTAATAAGTTACTATCTCACATATACAAAGGAGTCTGCAAAATATTAGAAGGCCTCATCCCTCATGTCAAAACCATCCTACCCCAAAAGTAATGAAACTATTCAAAACTACATTTCATGTCCAAGGCAGGCATCATTTTAAACATCCCAGTTCTATTCTTACTGATGTCTTGACTGCATCACCATCAGAACACCTTCCCAACTGGCGGAAACCTTCTTTATGATTAGGAATCTCTAAAAGACTTCTAATCAAGGTCTAAGGCCCTCTGCACTACATATATTCAAGTAGAATTTTACCTAAGGATTCTTTTTAAAGGCCCTTTAGTATCATCAAACCCCCAAGATCATAGACAGGCTTTAACAGTTTAACATGATGCGATAAAACATGAGTTACTAAAAGCAAGCCTAATGCTTACCTTCTTTACTGCAAGAGATTGAGTCATTTGGTTTCTATCCCCATCCCTAACGTTGCACATCTCCCAATACATATCTGTCATATGAAAACACAATAAGCAAGTAAGTAGTGTTGATAAGAAACCTCAAACACCCTATATATCCATACATAATATTACTAACGAAATGAAGAACGTGTGCACCTTTAGAAGCCGGCAACAAAAGCCTGGAAGCGGCCAAATTCGCAAACCCCCTCCTTGCACCATCCCCTTTTGGAACTCAGGCCATGGCCTACTACCTACTATCTTTATAAGGATTTTTTTTTCTCAATGATTGTAAAAGGGTTGAAATCGCCTCCACGCAAAAAAAAAAAAAGAAAAGAAAAGAAAAGAACAAAAAAAATAACCATAGCGAGGGGTTACCACAGAGGATCCATATACAAACAAATCCTTTAACATCAATGTTTAGCCAAACGTTTCAACCTGCACCGCCGTACCTTTTTTATTTTGATGTCATTTTCCCTTTTCCAGCATCCTGTAGATAGCCACAAAACAAACATATTTCAATCGCACAATAACGGTTGTACCATTGGTGCAAATAAAAAGCATGGGTAAAGAAGCAACTTACCAGGAATCCCGTTCTCTTCCTAATATGTTGCAGGCATCCGCTAATCAGTGAAGCACCTCCGAAACTCAACTTTGTAAATGAATTATGTTGAAATGCAACAATCTTGATGGAGCCACATTTGTATACACCATCAGCATTTGTACCTTTTCGTCAAAGCATCTGTCATACCACCGATACCACCAAATATTACCACTCTTCCTTTTTACAGACGTCGGATTGTCCGTTGCCCACTCTATGGTTCAAATCCTTTGGAATACCTGATGGCATCAAACGGCTCATTAGTAAAGGAACACGATTTCAGATACCAAAAGCGCATTCAAATAAGTATCATAATTACTTCCGTTATCAGCAAACATTTGAAGAAACTGATTATCTACAACTTAAAAGACAATAATCACATAATATCTTTTAAAAAATGACCGACTGTACCAAGCCGTTGAGTCCATCGCTATAGGTTCTCTTGTATTTTTTGGCAAACACAAACACCTGTTTGTAACCTGAAAAAAAATCGTATTAGGTTTGTGTAAACAATATATATTGGATATAATTATGGCCTTGATGTCGACATTAAAACGTTACCTGTCCAACTCATGGAAAAAGTATTGTAGTTTGCTGCAAATAAGTCAATAGCTCAAAGTGAAATATAGAATCCCAAACCACACTGCAATTAAATAACAAAAAAGTATCGATAATAATTTCATAGTGGACGTGTGATCATCGTATACACACACACAGAACTAACAATACTTGTATTCCTCATCATTCAGATATTTTTGCATCGCAGGCAAAACTAAAGAATTAAGTTCTTCCTCAATCGGCCTACATCTGCATACGAATAAAATAAGAGAGATAAATTACACTTGCATATAACTATACAATGAAGTTTAATAAGCGTTTGAGATAATAAGAATTGATAAAATTTAGTGAGCGCAAGTTAGAGAATGAAGCCGTTCATTTTTGTTTTGAAATTTGGAGAGACAAACAGTGATCATACTAACATTGTAAGATTGGCTGTTGCAGACTCCCTGGACCATCGTCCGCTATCAAACGGCGCCTAACTGTGCGTTGTGGACCTGTAAAATTAGATATCCAAAATAGTCATCGAAGGTGTAGATAACATTGGCAGACAGTCAAGAAAGAAGTAAAAAAAAAATCCAGATGCTTTACCCGAGAGATCTCATAATCATCTTTCTCATCATCGCACCTCAACCTGCAAGAAAGGGGAAAAATAAAAAACAAAACCATAAATTAAATAAAATCAAACCATACGAAGACCTAATTAGATATTATCACAATTCAATCGACACCAACATAAAACAAATCTGAATTTGATAAAACAACATACCAAAGAAGTTGATAACCTTTTATCTGTGATGTGTCGATTGAGATGTGCACAAATTTCAGCAACCTTAAAAAAAAATTCATGGCAGCGACACTTCAATCTTTTTTGCAATTCATGCATCCGACTCAAAAAAATTGTAACCTGCAACTAAACATAAAACCACGAATAAAAATATAGAAAAAAATAAATATGTAAAAAAATATTGCAAAATAAGATCCGGATAATTTGTACCAGTTTTGCTTTATTGGGCTACATTCAAACAGATGTAAGATCATGTGTTTAGCTGCAATCCAGCTTTGCTAATTGAATGGCATGTAAGACAGTTAATAATTGACTGGATGAGTCCAGGTCTGACACGCCATTCAATCAGCAAAGGTGGATTGCTTGTAAAAATCTGCCAATCCGAAAGTAAGTGACCCCATAAGCCAAAAACCAACCTGGTAGGTTAACAAAAAATACCAGCAGGCAGGTAGAGCTTCAACCCGACACCGGTTTAAGGAATACATGTATAAGATGCTAATTAGAAGGCTCAGAAGTCAATTCATCATAGCCTACTTTATCTAACATGCCGAAAAGGAATACATCACAAATAAAAGGTCATTAACAACCCATGAACGTAGCATACCAAGCATTTCTATTTTGCACAGGTAAGGCTCAGACAGATGGCTAGAAAAAGCAGGCGTACTTGCCATGGTTGCAACCGTAGGAGGTTACCTTCCAACAGGCGGCCGCTCTGGACTTTAAGCAACCCCATCCAGACTCATCATAGCCAACCATTTTTTGTGACTGCACAGATTGCACACCACCGAGGCGGAACCACAGAGACAAAGAACAGATACAATCGATGGCAAATTACGGATCGATAGGCAATCAAATAAGTATGCCATCTAGACGACACATTCATTAAAAAGTGTCAATATCACTGTACCAATAGCTCAGAAAGGCAATCGAATAAAGAGGATACACCCGCCATGGCTGCAACGATAATAAGCTGCCCCGCCAAGATGTAGACAATCTCAGCTTTAGCGAACAATACAAAGCATTGTGTTGGGCGCACAGGAATGCCAATAGTAAATACCATCACAATGAATGTGATTAAAGCATCAATAAACAAACCATGATATCAGTTGTGGGAGGGGATAAAATGGTCTGCGACCCGCCATGGCTGCAAGCATAATGATGTGCTGCCCTGCCAAGATACGGGCCGATTTTACCCACCACAATCCGTCCACCCCAAACGCAACAGTGAACGTAAAGTGTGAGAGATGGACGACAGCGACGGGTTTTATGAAAACCCACATTTTCTTGTTGGGTCGGGGTGGAGCAATTGAATAGAAAATGGGCTATCCACCACAATGAATGTGATTAAAGCATCAATAAACCAAGCATCATAACAGCTGTGGTAGGGGATGAATGTGATCAATGCCCTGCCAAGATACGGCCGGTCTCAGACCTCAAACAACTCTGGTAACATAAGTTACAACCAAACGAAACGGGCATGATTGAGTTAACCCTAGAACTGAAAACCCTAATCTAATTTAATGAAGTACAACAGTCACAGCAAACACAATTAAATCAATTAGAACCCTAAATAAATAAAACCCATTTATCTCAAAACCCTAACCTACTTAATTAGCAAAGAATACACAAATAGAATACCACTACATTAACACAAATCAGGCACCAAACCTCAATCACACATAAACCCACAACAAAAAAAAAAAAAAAAAAAAAAAACCCAAACCTTATCACAACGCAAAGACCACTTTTTGCACCCCTGTTAGGCACACAGTGTTTGTAGATGAAAGATCCAGAAATATAGTTGAAAAAAAGGGCTGGACAACAACCACAACACATGGATCACTTTTGCACCACAAATGCAATAAAAAAATAATTTCACTATTGAAATTACTGTAGCTCCCCTCACAGGCAACTGTAGTTGCAAACGGGTTAAATCTCTCGGTTCGGGGCATCCTTGGATGAGGCTGGGTTCGGTCACCGGAGCTGCAATGCTCGGATCCCTCCAGTAAACGTGACCTGTGAGAGACAGAGAACAGTGCTGGGTTTTATTAATACCCATTTTTCCTTATTGGGTCGGGCTGGAGCACCCGGGGGAGAGAACATGGGCTAAAGTAGCCCAAGGAATAGAATTATAGTATAATTATGGATTTTAAGTTGAATATATATGTAATTTAAGTGTATAAGAAGGATATCTATATATGCAATTCACCCGACATGTTTCTTTTGAAACCTTAGTGCAACATTAGTGTAAATTTTGTATCATCTTACTTATAAGCCCACTAAATTATATTTAGACTAAAATACACCGTTGGTCCCTAAACTTTCCACGAAACATCACCAGGCACCTTAACTTTCAAAAATCGTAGCCATGCGTCCAAACCTTAGGATTTTGAGTCCGATTGCGTCCCTTGACCCATTTGGGATGGGTCAACGCACGTTTTATGTTCTAGTTTCAGGGGCATAATAGTCCAATCACTATTTAACTATGATCTAACCTATTCTAAACCCGACAGTCAACTTGAGGGACCAAATGTGAACACTCAACTTAATAATTGGCGGGAGTTTAAGTATCACAACGGGAACGTAGACAAACTGAGGGACCAACCGTGTATTCCCTGACACGCTCTACTTTACATCTACATGCGTGTATATTTCCAACAAATAATGGGGAATCGAAGAGTTCAAAAAATGCCTCTAAAATTTAATGCAGTCTCTTCGTTTTCCCCATTATTTGTGTATATATTGGTTACTTCTACATGTTGCTGCATACCAATCTTATATCGTCAACATCAAACACATCAATCTCATTCACTTGAAATCATGTTGTCCGAAAACAAACGACCAAGAGATGCGGATGCTATCCAAGACAAGGAATTGACCAAAAGACCAACTACTGAAGCACATGTGGCAGCAGAAAACCCTGTATCTAACCAACAACAGTCGGCCAATGTTGAAGGTGATGAAAGTTGGTACTATCAACTAGAAGCTGCGTTGGAACAGGAGGAAGATCAAAAGGAGAAGGAATAAGCAAAGGAGCAGGAAAAAGGGAATGAGGAGGCAGAAGGAAGCCATGCTGAAGTGAAACAAGGAAGGCTTTCTACAGCGGCAAAGGAGCATTGGAAAGAGAAGACTGCACTTAGGAAATTAGAAAAAAATGGATATACAAAATAAATGATGAAACTGAAGAAGATGAATGTTTAGAAACATTCGATTATGATAATTTACATTTGGCATACGCCTCAGATTAATGTCATTATGTAACGAAACTTATTTTAAATGATAATTTTAATCTTGATTTTCCGAGTTTTTGCTTTCAATTGCATGTTTGCATCTGNTAAGCAAAGGAGCAGGAAAAAGGGAATGAGGAGGCAGAAGGAAGCCATGCTGAAGTGAAACAAGGAAGGCTTTCTACAGCGGCAAAGGAGCATTGGAAAGAGAAGACTGCACTTAGGAAATTAGAAAAAAATGGATATACAAAATAAATGATGAAACTGAAGAAGATGAATGTTTAGAAACATTCGATTATGATAATTTACATTTGGCATACGCCTCAGATTAATGTCATTATGTAACGAAACTTATTTTAAATGATAATTTTAATCTTGATTTTCCGAGTTTTTGCTTTCAATTGCATGTTTGCATCTGCATTTGCAGTTTAGCAGGTGTTTGGATTTAAGCAGTTTGACTTTCACAAGTCAACATACACCCAAGAATTGAATGACTGTTTGGATTTGTGCAGTGGAGGCCGCATCGTCTTCTCCAATTTCGTGTTAATTATCAGTACAACCTTGTATCAGACAATATTTTAACTCATTTTCATGTTGTATCAGACTTTGTTTGGCCAGTTGACTACTATAAGTCAAAGTATCCAAATGCTAAAATGCTAAAAACTCAATGTCTTAACTCATTCTCATGTTGTCTAATACATTGTTTGGCCAATACATTATATTTCATGCCTGTACATATTAGATATTCGTTGACATATAAAAAGTCAAACTAACCAAATGCTAAATGTGATGGTATACGCACCACAATCGATTGATCTCATGTTGACAACCTTTACAAACTTCACTACCATCTTAGTTAGTTTGATTGAATGTATGTGTGCTGCGATGTTGAAAGTTTATGATTTTATTGAATTTAATAGAATGTAGGGTTAGACATTAACCATACCCTAGTTGCAAATGTGGTTGGACTATATTGCCCTTGAAAAATGAACCAAAACTGAGCGTTGACCTCACCATTTCTGGTCAAGGGACGCATTCGGCCTCAAAATCCATACTTTTGGACGCCAGGCGACGATTTTGAAAAGTTAAGGTGCCTGGTGATGTTTCGTGGAAAGTTTAGGGACCAACGATGTATTTTTGTCTTATATCTACTAAATATATAAAACAAGCTTTTGAAAAGCAATCTCTAACTCAAAATTGCTCTAAATTCGCCACGTGTAAATTCATTTTAATCAATGGCCTGGATGCATTCTCACAACAAAATATTTAATGCCATAAAGTGGTAACAGAAAATTTGGATAATAACTCATTGTTTGTTTGAATTGTGTTTATAGAATAAAAACCAACGAACTATGGCACCGATTTTTAATCCTCAAGACCCCAAGAACGATGGTATGCTTTACATAGTCAACAAGTTAAACGCAAAAGAGCATACTCGTTCCTTGATTTACAAATGAGAATAACTCTAATACACGAAATAAAACTTGTTGGTATTTTTGTAACCCCTGGCAAACAAAGTGATATTCCATGGTTCTATAAAGAATGTCACCATAGTTGGCGGGGGGCTACACTATCATTTACCAATAATATGAAATGGCAGACAATCAAAATTTCCACTAGTCCAAAAGCATTAGGATTGAAAGCATGGTGTGGATCAATCAAGTGTCTGGTTGAAGCACATGTATGTGCAGATGTTGGTGTCTGGGCATTATATGAGATGCTTAATATGCAGTTTGCTAAAGGTGGTGGTTCCACTACTTTCTGCCTCGCTTATTTGTGTCTGTAAAGTCTTTTTTTTTCTTTTTTAAAGGTCATAATACAAGCCCGTTTGTCGTGTGGAAATGGGTCGAGCTGCAGTGTTTTATCAAAAGGCTAGTACAGAAAATATTTGGTTAGATATTAGGCGTGTCAATCGGTTTGAAGGTAATACACGAGTAATAAAAATCTTTTTATCGTAAACAAGGCGATGGCACTATATTTAAACTCTAAAGGTTTATCAATTTGATGTTTTACGCATGATTTACCCATTTTGTTCTTTTTATCTTAGCAGCAACCAACAAAACGGCCTAGTGGTAAGTCAAGAAATGTCCTCTCTGATAGTTGCGGAACCATGAATATAGATGACCGAGTGTACACAGGAATATAAATGAAATCAACGAAAGAGTAAAATGATTTTGTTATAACCTATTAATGGACTCATTATGCAAGTACTCGAGATNTATGTAACAGAAAATTTGGATAATAACTCATTGTTTGTTTGAATTGTGTTTATAGAATAAAAACCAACGAACTATGGCACCGATTTTTAATCCTCAAGACCCCAAGAACGATGGTATATATGCTTTACATAGTCAACAAGTTAAACGCAAAAGAGCATACTCGTTCCTTGATTTACAAATGAGAATAACTCTAATACACGAAATAAAACTTGTTGGTATTTTTGTAACCCCTGGCAAACAAAGTGATATTCCATGGTTCTATAAAGAATGTCACCATAGTTGGCGGGGGGCTACACTATCATTTACCAATAATATGAAATGGCAGACAATCAAAATTTCCACTAGTCCAAAAGCATTAGGATTGAAAGCATGGTCTGGATCAATCAAGTGTCTGCTTGAAGCACATGTATGTGCAGATGCTGGTGTCTGGGCATTATATGAGATGCTTAATATGCAGTTTGCTAAAGGTGGTGGTTCCACTACTTTCTGCCTCGCTTATTTGTGTCTGTAAAGTCTTTTTTTCTTTTTTAAAGGTCATAATACAAGCCCGTTTGTCGTGTGGAAATGGGTCGAGCTGCAGTGTTTTATCGAAAGGCTAGTACAGAGAATATTTAGTTAGATATTAGGCGTATCAATCGGTTTGAAGGTAATACACGAGTAATAAAAACCTTTTATCGTAAACGTGATGAGACTATATTTAAAGGTAATACCCGTTTTGTTATTTTTATCTTAGCAGCAACCAACAAAACGGCCTAGTGGTAAGTCACGAAATGTCCTCTCTAATAGTTGCGGAACCATGAATATAAATGACCGGGTGTACACAAGAATAATATAAATGAAATCAACGTAAGAGTATGATTTTATTATAACTATCAACCTATTAATGGACTCATTATGCAAGTACTAGAAATATATTTTTTTCTGATAGGGTGCATTTTGGAAACTCCGGTGTCTTTTACGAAATTTAGCACTATGATTCAAAATTCTCGTGAAATCGCGAGACACCCAGTTCCGCCACTGCTAGCAAACTTCATCTGTCTGCACAATCTTTCTTTTCATCTTAGCATTTGTTTTTACTTTTGTGTTAATCTCATTACTAAGTGAATTAGTTATTTTTATTTTTATAAATTATGAGAAAAAGAAGTTTTATACACTTTTATATTGAGCAAAAATCTGACAAGAAAAAGGAAAGAAATGAAAAGGACAAAAGAATCGATACTTTGTTGTGAAAAACAATGATGGTCCACTTTTTCAAATTTCAATGGTCAAAGACTAGTCACCCAACGCCAAAAAACTTACATAGATAAATTCATACAATTTACCCATTCAATCCATTCTCTTTTATTTTTTACTCCAAAAGGCTATAACAGTACGTTTTAACAACATTCAGGAAACCTATGACATGAACGTGATTTTTATAAATACCGAATAAAACAACGTATGTGGTATTCGAATATTTAGCCCTTTTTTCACTTGTTCCTTAATTTTTGTATAACAATTTTTTAATGCTTTTCATAAAACGAACCTCGTGACTTTGCTCTAGATCTGCCACTGTTAATGGTCCAATTCCAAGTTATATACGTAGTTTTTCTCAAGAATTGTAGCCAAACCAGATATCCGAACCCACATTTGGAACTCATTATATTAAGATCTTAAGTTTAGATAACGTTTCTAGATTACTAGAAAAGTAGGAGAATGATAAATAAAATAACATTCATAAAATAATGACAGTGATAGAAACAAAATGATACAAAAATAATGACAACTACCTGGTGTAGAGCCCATGACACATGCCAAAGTCCATAGTACTTATCCACTAAACTCTAAAGCCAAGATGTTTGAGTTTACATTATCTTACTTATTTAATGTCACCTTTGAATCTTTGATGGTATTGTTAAGCTAGTTTTAAAACAGTTTGATTGCATATTTCAAGAACAAAAACCAAATTAAATCTCACTTATTTGAAACATTGTTAAGAGATGCATCTAAAATAAGAATTTAGATATTCTCGGGTTGATATAAACATAACCTGGGCATTCACAATATAAAAAAATAGCTTTCACAGTAGCCTGCGCTGTTCTGTTTGTGAGCAAATATTATCAGTAATGTCAATATCAACTTAACTTATGGGATGTTTTTTGTTAGAACGATGAGACGTTTTTGTGCAACCAAACTTTTTTCGCAAAACCGATATGACATTTTTTTTTCTTATTAGAAAGTATAATAAGACAAAGTCAAATTTTTCAAAAAAAGAAAAAAATATTAATTGCGGGTCTCACTTTTCTTATAATAATGTCAGTCTAAAAAAAACTTTGTCGCATAAAAAGCCAGTTCTAGCAAAAAAATATCCCATCAACTTTTAGACAAGTGTAAAGAAATTTATAAAGCCGCACAGTCTACTAGTCACATACAATTAATTTTGAAAAACATTCTTTTTTTTCGGATATAAAATAAACCCAAAACATAAAAAAAAAAAAAAAAAAAAAAAAAATTGAGATAATTGTTAAAAAAAATGCATATGTAGATATGGTCAAGAGAGTTTAAAAAAACAATAAATTAAGTAGGGAGAGGGGCAGAGTTGTGAAAGGCATGGTAGCTAGTGTAATAGCTGGCTTGATGATATGACATGACTAAATTTTCAGCTTCAGACAACGACCAGATAAACAACCCCATCCTATCACTACATATGTTTTTGATTAGAAATATTTGCTTTTCAAAAAGTATTAAAATAAGCAAAGCAGCTTAATGATTCAAGTAAGTACACTTTACAAGTTGAGTAATAGTTTTCTTTTTCCAATCATGCATTCATTAGTTACACTTTCTGTTAAAAGATGCCTAATATTCTCTCTATCAAAATATGTGCATAATGCCATAACGTACCGAGTAACTAGGACTATTGTTTCATTGTTTTCAATGGTTAATGGGCGATTCAACATAATGTAAAGCAATTTATTGGGGAATGCATGTTCACATGCACGATCTGTGTTGGGGTACACAAACAACCATTTGGTACGTACATGATGAGTTGTGTTACATGTAACTCATTTCTATTTAGTTCACTTCATGTGTTTTGATGGTTTCAAATTTGAGCTTTTAACCTCTTTGGTAGTATATTTTAATTCTCACCGTGATGGAAGATTAAAAATATTTTGAAACATTTGTTTATTATGTGTTTAACGAGATGAATTAACCTTTGCGCTATTTAGCTTACGTAGTAAAACATTTCGTGAAGTGTGTATGAATTATGCAACGAGACAAAACAACAATCATAACAAAATAATACTAGCTATTCTCAATAATTTCATGGAAACAAAATAAAAGAGGACACAGATGTATGAAAATAATTTGTGGTTAGAAAATAAAATTATAATTGTAGGGTGACATTCATCTTCGACTTATTTGGCAAGTACTTTTTTTAAAATATTGAAGAATAGTTTATTTATGTCGATCATATGTTACGGAGTACGGAGTATAAAATATTGTTGAGATGATGTGTGATATTAAGTTGTTGCACCCAATTTGGATAATGTTCGTTAGGTAAACAAGTGAGTGGTTATTTTTATATAGTGTCGTAAAGATTTAACTTTCAATAAATCTATTCAGAATAAACTTTTTATTTCATAATATATATCTTTGTTAATTTTGTTTTTCTTTGTTAATTTCTTGGAAAAACATAATTTATTAGAAAACCAACAAAAAGCCTAAGGTTACTAGCACCATAAGGGCATTGGCAGTGCATGCGGTGAACACCTCGGGGAGGCTCACCCCGTGCGGTGAACACCACCGCCGCTCATGCGGTGAGGGGCACGGTGAGCCCCGCTCGGGAATAGTTACCGAACGGTGGAGTCTTGCTTTTTTCGAACGTTGGGCAAAAAAGAGACGTTGGAGGGGAAAAAAAGGGTGAGGGGTGTGTTGCCAACAAAAAATGAGTGAGGGAAGGGAAAAGTGGGTGGATGATGTGGCATAAGGGGATTGGGTGGTAGTGAGTGAAGGGAAATGGGGTGAGGGGTGTATTGCCAACCCCCTAAGGCTTTGAGAAAGAGCCTAGCAAAATACTAACAAAACATTAAAGATGCATTTAGTTGGTGAAAAATATTTCTGTTTTCAAAAAATTTTTTATTGACAAATGAAAAAATTGAAAACCCTTTTAGTCACAAAATCTTCTAAATGAATAAAAATCTCATTTTTTAAAATTTAACTAGAAGTTCGAAAAAAGCTATTTATTATTTTCTATATATTTTTTCTTTCATTTTTCTACGCACTTTTTATTTGTCGTTTTTCAGAAAAATACCACCTAAACACGCTTTCTAAAATTTTAACTCTTTTCTGAAGATAGAAACCTCTTCTTTTCTCTAGAAAAATCAAAACAGAGAATTAAAAATAATCAAAATAATAAAATCCACAACTAAACATACCTTAAATAACCCAATTTTTCCAATTAAGAACCGATAGAGCACTTCTATTCTCTTCACAAAAGAGACATCCTCCGAATGAAAAAATATTTTCACACTTGACTTTTTCTAGATCTTCAGATAAGGCATGGAGGATCTTATTTTACCATTTTCAAACTGACCGTAAAAAAATGTAGCACACTTCATGACAGATCTTTATGATTGATTAGATTTGTACGAATTAAACATTTTTCTCTTCTTTACGCTGGTGTACTACATACATGCATCTCATTTTAGTGCCATCGATGTGACACAATAGAATAGATGGTTGTGCGATCAATTTACGACCCCTCTTCTTCATTCATGATTTGATAATATAAAACGTTCACGTGATGAGTACGAGTATACACTTAAGTTGGTAGTTTTGTTTGTTGGTTGGTTGTGCGACGTACTCTCTTCACTCTGATATGACTTCGTCACTTCATACGTACATATAGTGCACACAAATCACCATATGCACAACGCGCTTTCTAGTACCGCTCTTTTTTCTAGAAATCTCGATACATATAAACCATTTTTTTCTAATTGGTAAGACTACATCTTATGGTTATCAAACCCAATAACTTCACATCAGCGACATATCATTTAACACAATGCTAAATCTACCGATGCTTTTGCGAAGACAATAGACTCCCACAATGCTTTTTTTGTCACCTCGAGCAAACCATATAATGATAGGGAGCACTAGTATATTGGCGGCCTTTTGTCTAGGAAAATTAAAGTTTTAGAATCTAAGTCAAAATGGGAATTATTATTTAGAAATAAATGATTGTTTTTTCTGTTCTGAATATTTATTGTTTTGAGGGATGAATGGCAGGAGTTGTCATTGTAAGATGAGAATGGACGGTGGGGATGAAAGAATAGCCCAGCCAAGCATAACGCAGCAAAGTAAAGCTGTCACTACACTAGTCACCGGCAGGCACCCTCCCGCTCCTTCCCCCCTGACCTGACACTAATTTTTATTCGTATACATATACACACACTGTCAATTATTCATTTAACATGCTATGTTATTTTCAATATTATTTTATGCATTTTTTCAGATTCCTTACCGACAACATTATATTTACATTCAGTCATTTCATTATTTAATTAGTACAATAAAACTATTTCAAGATAGGGAGGAAGAATCTCATTTAAAATATTTCATCACGAGCAATGTATACTCGTACAACACATTTTGTTATGTTATACCACCGCCAACAAAGACTCGTCCAACACAATATCTAACATCTAACTAAATTTTTTCACTCGTAACATAGGTGATGTAACTAGAACCAAAGCTTAAATATAAAAATCGAGGAAACAAACTTTGATAATTTATAGAAACAAATAATCAAATGTAATACAGAATTTAGACTACAAATTTTTCACTAAAAGAACGTACCACCCTGACCATGCCGTCTTCTATCTCTGCCTCTTAATGTAACAAAGATATATTACACGATAATCATAGCTCAAGCTTTATTGAAACCTGATTGACCTAAACCCGTTAACCCACAAATGTGCTTGATATTTATCGTCTAATAAGATATATATAGTTATTTACTATAGAACGTAAATATACACCTTTCAATGAAAACAAATATAATTTTCAAGCACAACAACGAAACTACAACACCCATGTTATACATTAACAACACACAACAAGACCGGTGTTGTACATTAACACTCCAACACCGGTGTTATACGAAATCTTCTATTATAATTTCATACTATAATTTTCTTAAACTCGCTGCATTTTGAGATTAGCATTGAAAAAAATAACTCTTCAAACAAAAATAGGTACACAATTCAAAATCAATAAAGAGAGTTAAAAAAAAAAAAAAAAAAAAGAGATACTAGAGCCTAATAGTAAAAAAAAAAGAGCTAGATATTGGAAAAACATAATTTATTAGAAAACCAACAAAAAGCCTAAAGGTTACTAGCACCATAAGGCTTTGAGAAAGAGCCTAGCAAAATACTAACAAAACATTAAAGATGCATTTAGTTAGTGAAAAATATTTATGTTTTCAAGAAATTTTTTATTGAGAATTGAAAAAATTGAAAACCCTTTTAATCACAAAATCTTCTAAATTAATAAAATCTCATTTTCAAAATTTAACTAGAAGTTCGAAAAAAGCTATTTATTATTTTCCATATATTTTTTTCTTCCATTTTTCTACGCACTTTCTATTTGTCGTTTTTCAAAAAAATACCATCTAAACACGCTTTCTAAAATTTTAACTCTTTTCTGAAGATAGAAACCTCTTCTTTTCTCTAGAAAAATCAAAACAGAGAATTAAAAATAATAATAATAATAAAATCCACAACTAAACATACCTTAAATAACCCAATTTTTCCAATTAAGAACCGATTGAGCACTTCTATTCTCTTCACAAAAGAGACATCCTCCGAATGAAAAAATATTTTCACACTTGACTTTTTCTAGATCTTCGGATAAGACATGGAGGATCTTATTTCGCCATTTCCAAACTGACCCTAAAAAAACATGGCACATTTCATAATAGATATTTATGATTGATTAGATTTGTACGAATTAAACAATTTTCTCTTCTTTACCCAGGGTACTACATACATGCATCTCATTTTGTGTCATCGATGTGACACAATAGAATAGATGGTTGTGCGATCAATTTACGACCCCTCTTCTTCATTCATGATTTGATAATATAAAACGTTCACGTGATGAGTAAGAGTATACACTTAAGTTGGGAGTTTTGTTTGTTGGTTGGTTGTGCGACGTACTCTCTTCACTCTGATATGACTTCGTCACTTCATACGTACATATAGTGCACACAAATCACCATGTGCACAACGCGCGTACTGATAACGCTTTTTTTTTTAGAAATCTCGATACATATAAACCGATTTCTAATTGATAAGACTAGATGTTATGGTCATCAAACACACTATCTTCATGTCCGCGACATATCATTTCTCTTGTTTAGACAATAGACTCGCACAATGCTTTTTGTTGTCACCTCGAGCAAACCATATAATCATAGGGAGCACTAGTATATTGGGGGCCTTTTGTCTAGAAAAATTAAAGTTTTAGAATCTAAGTCAAAAAGGGAATTATTATTTAGAAATAAATGATTGTTTTTTCTGTTCTGAATATTTATTGTTTTGAGGGATGAATGGCAGGTGTTGTCATTGTAAGAAGACAATGGACGGTGGGGATGAAAGAATAGCCCAGCCAGCATAACGCAGCAAAGTAAAGCTGTCACTACACTAGTCACCGGCAGGCACCCTCCCGCTCCTTCCCCCCTGACCTGACACTAATTTTTATTCGTATACATATACACACACTGTCAATTATTCATTTAACATGCTATGTTATTTTCAATATTATTTTATGCATTTTTTCAGATTCCTTACCGACAACATTATATTTACATTCAGTCATTTCATTATTTAATTTAGTACAATAAAACTATTTCAAGATAGGGAGGAAGCATCTCATCTCTTTAAAATATTTCATCACGAGCAATGCATACTCGTACAACACATTATGTTACGTTATACCACAGCCAACAAAGAATCGTCCAACACAAGATCTAACATCTAACTAAAATTTTTCACTCGTAAACAAAGGTGATGTAACTAGAAGCGAAGCTTAAATGTAAAAATGGAGGAAACAAACTTTTATAATTATAAAAACAAATAATCGAACGTAATACATAATTTAGACAACAAATTTTTCGCTGGCTACACGCCTGCACGCAATCACCCCAAACATGCCCTCTCCAATATTTGCCTCTTAATGTTACGAAGATATATAACACGATAAATACTACCCAAGCTAGACTAAAATTTTTCGCTAAAGGCACGACGATAAATATCACATTGAAACACTAATTAACCCAAACTTCCAATCGAATTTGGGCCATAATTATCGTCAAATAAGATAGATTTACTAGAAAAATGTAAATATACACTTTCAAGTGAAAACAAATGACATTTCCAAGCAAAACAACAAATATACAACACCGGTGATATACATCAAACGGTACATCACCGGTGTTATAAGAAATCTATATGATAAATTTGGACAATAATTTTCTTAAACTCACTGCATTTTGGAATTAGCATTGAAAAAAAATTAACTCTTCAAACAAAATAAGTACACAATTCAAAATCAATAAAAAAAAGAGTTAAAAAAGTTGATACTAGAGCTAGAAAAAAAAGATACCTAATAGTAAAACTAAACAGCCTATACTACAACTACTACTACCAACTAACGGCATTGATGGATCCCCCTATTGATTTGACTCAACATTGACTACTCAAACCGTTATCCGTTTTTGACTTGCCGTTAAACCGTTGACTCCGGTTACTTACATTTCCACTACTATTACCCTCACCACCACTACCCCGTTGTTTATTCTGTTGCGATGATGAAGACGATGAAAATATCGGAAAACCAAACACACCTCCAACTGATTTCGACGAAGAGCCTCTTAACGAACAAACAGGCACGTTCAACACAGGCGTGATCCGTACATTAGCTGAATAAGACCTTTCCATTACCCCCACTCGGTGTTTATATCTCGGTCCTCCGTTTAAGCTGCTCGGACTACTCGAGCTTCGTTCCAAATGCTGGAACACTATTTTGCCAGATGAGTTCATTCGCGGACTGTCGATTGTCACTGGATTGGCCGCGCGTGGGTCAGACGCGTCTGTGGAGCGGCGCGTGGCTTGTCTGTTCCCGCGCGTGGTGGCGCGTGCGTTGGTTTTGACCATGCGTGTTTTGGGACGGGTGTTGGTGCTGATTGATTTGTTAGGTTTATCGGAATCTAACGAGAGACGAGGGAGGTCGTCTAGCGAGTGGTTAGATGACGATGATGAAGATAACGAAGCACGTGATGAGATAGTTACCGCTTCGTTATCGAGTAACGGAGCGTTAACAGAGGCGTCGTTTGATAACGACGCCTTTGAGTTCCGTTGTAACAACTGTCTAATAGAACGCGTTGCTCCGTTAGCGTTAGTTGATGACGCTAACGGAGTAGTACGTTTATTATTATTATTATTATTGTTACCACCAAAGCCTAGAAGCTCTTTCCATCTGGAAGAGCATCTAGGCGCACGTGGCGAAAACACGTCGCTGGACGTGTTCTCGCTCACTCTTCTTCTAAAAGGAGTATCAGGACACGTGTCAGTAATCATAATCACATTTGCCGATGACGTGGCACTTTCACTTTCGTTTTCCCTTTCATTACACTTCACCGTCATTTGCAACGGAACAAGCTTCCCGTCTGAAAAAAGCTCGTCAGCCGGTAGCATTTTGACCGGATCTTCTAAACGGAACTCGAATCCGTCGAAGGCGGACGGATCTGAGTTTTCCGGTGCCGGATCTGTGTGTTCAGGTAGATCTGAGAGTTTTTTGGAGGATGATGATGACGTCATTTCACGGAGACGTGGATTGAACCAGCTGTAGGATGAATAAGCTGGAGGACAGTCGAGAAGCTTCTCCGGGGAGATTGTATTGAGGCAAGCAGAAGCCATAATATTAATAATAATAAGTAGTGATTTATTTTAGAGTGAGTGTGAATATAGCTAGGGTTGATGGTAGTGTTGAGAGTGATATATAAATAAGGTGGGAGATGGGTGGGGTCTACTTGACTGTGACGTGGCTCCAAGCTTTCTGCTTAATAAGTCCAAAAGTGTCAAGGTGAAAAAAATCATTTTATAAATTTTATAAAATTTAGAAAGGTAATTTACATCTTTATTCCCTAATGTTTAAGACTTTTGCGTATCTTGTCCTTGTTTATATCCATGTAATCCTATAGTTCCCCGTGTCATGATTTTCCATGCAAAGGGTGTCCAAATACATAAAGATTGTTAAATATCTTGGTAGTTGCAAGATAATTTTTGTAGCACGTCCAATCCTCGGACCCAAATGGTCAAGACCGGATGCAGATGAGCATCAGGAATATCGCCAAGACCCAAAATCCCCACATCTAATGGGAGTCCAGACCATACATGAGACAGGTCCGGTATGGCTGGATAATCATGGCATATGCACAACTACATGTAGCAGCGTCATAATGATAAGCCGCACAAACTTAGCAAATTCGGAGCAACCTTGGGATCTAGATCATCGCCTAACCCAAAGAGAGTAAGGAATAAAGCTTGGGGTTACGGAACAAATACGGACATGCATACCCAAAAAGGAAAAAGTCGTCAATTTGCCAACCAAGGGCAACGTTCCCAAAGCACACAAGTAGTCAACGTTCATGACTTCAAGGCAAGCACTCTTTAACCCATCGGTCCATAGAGTGCGCTGCACCCTATGATCCCTATAACATGACAAAAACAGTCGCCTATAAATAAGAGTGCATTAAATACTACCAAGGATACAATTCTCTCTCTAGAAACACACATATACTTTCTTACTCTCAGACGCGAGGTTGATCGCGAGAACCCCCTCCTATAGTGAGATTGACAATGTCTTTGTTCTTAGCAAATCATTATAAATACTTTCACTTCTCACGGGATTTCCATGGAACACCGTTTTAGGCAAGTTCAGATCGTTATTAAATATCCACCCCGAATTTTGTACTAACAAACATCAACCTCCACCCCTTTCATTCCAACTATACCCACCACTACCGTCGCCTTCTGCACATGCCTACTACCACTTTTGATGACTTTGCTTTCATCAATTTATGTTTCGTATCTTTGAGATAAGTTTGCATTCTATATTCAAGTATATTAATGTAAGTGTATTAACGGAACCGTAAAATGTGTAAAGAGTTATTCTTTTAAGGCGAATACTAATTTTGTAGAAGCAACGTCCTCAAAGACGAGGGCCTGATCGTTGATGCCCATATATGTACTCTTTTTGAGAATCTGTTGTATTATTTTTTAGTTGTTTTTTTTTAATGTGGTATATAAAGTGTTTACTCTTCATGTCTCAAATTAAAGTTCCATTTCTTTAGGTGTTTTATAATAAATGTCCGCTTTATGTTTTAACCAATAAAAAATAAGCTTAGTGGGTAGGAAAAATAGTTTATTGATGAAGAGTATAGTTAGTGGATTTTTTTTAAACTTCTGTGCAATATGCAAGTGAATATTTATTTTGGGACAAAGCGAGTAATTATCAGGATTTAAGGTATACACATTTTTGTTTCTTCATATCATGCATAGGGTATTTAAGATATCGCATTTAAAAAGTTTATCAGCTTATCTACTGCCAAAACTCAATGCTTATGATAGCGTCTGGCTTGGCTACTAAATATATGTAAATATGATGCTCTTAAACAGCATACAAAACCGCTTAATATGGTGGTAAACCTAAGCTGGTTGGCCAAATCTAGACACTCAAAAGTGTATTTCAGTTATATCAATACGTAATAAACTCATAAAACGTTTTAGTAGTCTTATCCCAATCCCCATTACTTTTTTGTGTCCATATTGGGTGGTAGTATAAAAACTTAATTTATATGCGATGGTGCTAGACTAGTAGGTATCGTAGTGATGGTGGCGATGGTAGTGCGTATGCTGGCAATGAAAGTGATGGGGGTTTAGAGGTTGAAGAAAGATAGAGAAGTTAGATAAAGGTGTTGTTTAGATGTGTGAATATTACGTTGATAAATAGATGATGCTAAACAATGTTTGGACATTAAGTGATTAAAAGAAGAAAATACTTTTGCACTTAACAAACGAACGTTAGACTGTTGGATTCCCATTTATGAAATCGTGAGGTTTGGGGATTGTAGGAGAACATTACCAGTAAGTATGACAATATGCACTAAAGCCTGGGATTATAAGGACTAACGGTGTAATTAACCCAAAATATAAATATAAAGATACGATTGAATAAAAAATAGAGGGGTTTTGTTGGGAAGGAAGGTACATGGAAAGTATCTAGAGCCAATTTGCTTTAATTCTCCCACATGGATTTGCTGTCTATTCCCATTTTTTATTTTTTAATATTATCATTTCAGTTTTACCGTTTTCAAAATTTTTTTAAGAATTTCGACTTGGCGCTCAACGTCTTTATTTTTCTTGTCACAACTCTGTTAGTTGTAATTTGTTTAATCTCTTTAGTAAAAGATTAATAAATGGAGGAGAGGAAAGATGAGGATGAAAAACTTCATTTTATGCTATATATGCTAAATTGCTAACTACCTTAAAGTGACTATGTCAAATCTTCTACAACCGTTAACCGAAGTCTTGTGAAACAAGGAAAATGATAAATCCTTCTACTGGATGTGCCTACAAATCCTCCTACTCACAGGATCCTGTATCAGAACTGACGGTTTGGATGCGGAGAGAGAATGAGTGGAAAGAAAATATATAATATTGTTGTGTGTGTAGGAGGATTAGTAGGAGGATATTGTAGGAGGATTTAGCAATACTCGTGAAATAATAGGCCAAAATCTACGAAATCATGATTACTGAAAAAAAACAAACAAATAAAGAAAATAATTTACATGGACCTGTATTTATGTTTTTTCAGAAAAATTAAATTATACAGTAATTATATTGTACCTCTACTTATCTTGTGAGCCTCACTTTTACACACGTCTGAGTTATAATGTACAGTTGAAAAACATCTCACTTTATTTCTACACATTAATGTTCAAGAAGAGTTAGAAATTTTCATTTATTCTTCAAAACAACATGTTACATGTGTAATATAAAGCTTATCTTTTTTTTAATGCTTTACGAATAAAAGTATCCTACTTTAATTTTCTCGATCGATATGCCAATGTTTTGCAACTTACTTTTAGGAAACTCTAAAGGGAACATCATTGCTTTACAAAACAACTTTTCACAAACAATATAATTTTAGCCATGCAATAACTTTAAACAACTCACTTCTTTTCATAAATAAAAGTATCACTTTCATCCCACGTCTATCTTTGCATGAGCCTCTTTATACAATGCAAACTTTTATCATGTATCTTTGCCCTAACTAATACTCAAAACATTTAAACATCACATGGAAATTAAAACTTTTTATGAGGCATTAAGTTATGGGGTCATCATGTATAAATCCATAACTTTAGTTATTAATAGCACCTCAAAACAGTTGAGGAGAGAAATATTAATAGGGCAGTCACTACTTGTTGAATTATTGAGTCTTGATGAGTGAATGCATGCAAGAGTGAATTACATACGGCTTAAGATACGGGGATATATATAATTAATAATGTTAGTTGTTTATTTATGGTTTGAGTTAATTGTGGGCGTGTATAACACATTACGTAACTCAGCAAAATATTGCATGATACAGTATGCATGATTATTAATAAATGTATGAATACGTGCTATCATGACATGTGTGCATTGAAAGAATACGAAATCTAACGTATATCTTGTAATTAAGGAAGAAGAATATTATGACGCTTTGATCATGCACTTTTTATTTGGTAGAAAAAAAAGGTCAATTATTTTTCGAATGAATAGCTAGTACTTGCGTTTAATGTATGTATTTATGTATTATTATGCAATAAGATGTTGGTGTGAGTTGTGCACGAATACAAGATCGACCAGATGGCTAGAATATTGTTATTAAATAAAAAAACTAGTACATGTTAGAATCTTGTTGCAATAAAGATTACACCATTATATATGTTTAAGAATTAGCTCATTTTTGGATATGTAGAACTTTTGTGATCGACAAAAACTATAATGACATTCATATTATATATATGGTTGTACGTTTTACATGGTAAATGAATCTCGATCCGCAGTGTTAGAATGAATGAATGTGTAACAAGAAAAGCATTACCAACTATTTGGTTAACCAAACGTTACATGCTTACATATACTTTTGCATGGGAGTCTTTTCTCCATAATCTTTTTTGAGGGTCTCATCTCAAAAGAAAATGACCATGTACTAGTTGCATATAGTTCTGTAAGAAGTGTTCGTGGATCTATATTGTGAGTTCAATCATAACTCCTAATTAAATGTCACTTGAACAATTACTTATTAAGTGGGAACGTGTAATGGCCCGTTGCCATCTATAAGAGGCGTATAAAGTCAGGTTTTTTCTTGTTGATCTAAACATTTTAGGAAAGGGTATAATGTTATTTGAATAGCAAGTAGACCTTAAACCTTATATTGTATTGATATTTTCTATACCTCAAACATGATTTTAGAAACATTTGATATGTGTCAAGTGTTAATAAAGTAGTAGTAATAAATTTGTTGCATACAATAATGTTAGGTAGGCTGTGGGGAAAGGGTACAGTGGTGGCCTCATCAAGTGTGGTTAAAGGCACAGGGTATTGGTATACCCTTGATGTATAAGGCTGCACATACACACTTTTATCCACATACAGGATTCCTCTACACTTTAAATCTAGCCAAAGGATAAAACAGTGCATGAGCCATTCAAGTTTTCACACATTTATACTCTTAGACTTTTAATCATGTTATAAACACTTGTCAGGTTCAAATATATTTCACAATGAATCTATCTTTTGTTGGTTTAGCTATTTATAGATCAAATGAAATAATTACTGAAAAGTAAGAGAATCTGGTAATGAAAAAAGGAAAGTTCTTAAATGCCATGCATTAATCAGGTTTTATTATTAGTAATGAATCTTGTCAACATGTCAATATGTCATCATCTTTTGTTACAGATTTATTGAAATTGTATGCTTAAACTTTGGTACATGTCCTACAAAGAGGCTCTCTCATTTACTGTTTGTTGCATGCAAGTTGGTAATTCGTTGTGAGAATGAACTTTTTTTTTCCTGATTAGTGAATAGACTATGCTTTCGTTCATGCTTTAGATGTGTAAATGCATCTGTTCCGGCTTCTGGTTGAAGTGAAGTTGATGTGTGGATTGAGATCCTCTCAAATTTTGATTAACATTATCAGTCATGTTTACTAATACGCAAATAATTGAGAACCTACAGACAGACTTATTTTTTCAATTGTTTGTGAAAAAATATGACCGGTCATATTTATCCAAACTTAAAAGAATCTCGATTCATAATGTATTACCCGACATGGTGATTTAAAGAAAGTAACTCACTATTATCGCGACCATAACATTGATTGTGCATTTATAAAATTGTTCCATATCAACTTTGGAATTGCTCGTTTAACTTGTGTATAGTCATATACATGCATGCTATTTCAACATCTATAGAAGATGCCATCGTAAATAGCAAAATAGTAACATACTATTCCATAGAAAAGGAAATGAACAGTACTACAAGTCGATTCAAACGAGTTAAATTTAACGAAAGTTGTCAAGAGAAGCCATGACCAAACAAAATCATCATCAAATAGTACTGTTCACCAATAGTTCAAACCAAATTGCATTGAAATCAAGACCCAAACTCGACTTTTTATCTTTTACACATAAAACAAAATGCACTAAAAATCATTCAAAATGGAATTGTGACAACACATTCTTTAACTTTAATTATAGAATGAGCATAAGATATCCAATTTGGCAGTATAAGGCAAATTAGTGACTGTGAGTAGTGTATGGATCAATACAAATGATTTAGGTGGTCGGTCACCTTTAAAACGAGAACTCCGCTCCAAGTCAGCGTCACATTATCTTTATCTTTCTCACTGACTCATATTGTTACCCCGTAAGGCTGCTTGTATTGGTGGCTCGTTAGTGTGTGTGAGGGACGAAGGCACGCGCCACCCCATTAAAAATGAGTGGCTCACGTGTGAGGACTAGCCAAAACACGGGATGAACGGTGAGGTGAGTCGCTATTCGGAAATACCCCATAAACTCAATATCTTTTAAAACAACTTCTCATTTTATTTACTCTCAAACTCTAAATATCATTTTATCTACAAAATGTCTTAACAAAACACTCCTCAGAACATAAAACGTCAACAACGAAATACTACCCGAAACACTCCCCGAACACCCGAATAAACATTCTGTTTCGGAAATACTTCACTGTCAAACTAACAAATCAACTTCCGACTACAATCGGTTTTTTTTTTTAGGAAAACCAACCTTACCAAAACCAACCGTACTGAAACCATACCCGGCTACCCACAACAAAACATGTTTAACCCATTCGACACCACCACCTACGGCTCACAACTCTATATTGGCGGCTCGTCATCACAACCAAATACGAACCAACCTATGTATCCCATTCATCATTTAATGTTGAAGAAATGTATGAACTTCAACTTTCGGAGTCCATGCCTCCCGTTGGTGAGGACTCTTCCGTCGAAGAAGCCCCCCACTTCCAACAAAGAAGTTGCCAAAAGGCGACAGTTCGAAATGACGAGGAACAACGGTGTACTCCATGGACAACCCAAGAAGAAATTGTATTGTGCAAAGTTTGGGTTGGTGTATCTGAAGATAGCATTGCTGGTAATACGAGAAAGGAGGTTTGGTTTTCTATTGAGATTTTAGAACACATACAGAAAAATTGTCCTTTAACCCATCGTCGGACCAACTATATGATAAACGGTAAATGGAAGATTGTGCATCCTAAAGTTGCTCAATTTTGTGGTGTGTACCATAACGTTACTCGGACGGCGGTGAGTGGAACTGGAGATGGGGATTACACCCAACATGTACTTTTGAAATATCAAACTGAATATGTAGTCTCGTTACACATCTGCATTGTTGGGCTAAATTAAAAGATTGTCAGAAATGAAAGGAGGTGGAACTTCCAGACTTTGAATCAAATGTTCAGGTAAAGAACAAGGGATACAAGTGTTCGAGCTTTACTTCGTTCAGCACGACGCAGTCTGTGGAGGGACAGAGCAAAGAAGAAAGACGTTGCGTCATCGCCATCTTTGGATTTGGCAATGAGGAAATGCCGGCTAGGTTGATGGCGAGCGAATATGCAAGTCTCAACGAGCCATAGAACGTCAAAAAGTCACAGAACGCTGAAGCGTTTTTTGAGATAAGAAAGAAGGAACGGTAACTAAAGGAACAAGAATTGAGAATCCGAGAAATGGAGCAACATCAAAAAGACGAAATGTTTTTTCTACAGCCTATTGATCACTTAACTGGAGAACAACGCGAATGGGTCGAGACGGCAAGGCATGTGATCAAGGCGAGGTGGAATCTACCATTTTAGTTTACGTTTTTAATTATCTATGTAATGTTTATGTTTTCTATTTCGTGCATTTACGTTTTAAATATATATGAAACGTTTTTAATTTGTGAATAAAAGTTTTAGTTTTTAATAAATAAAAAAATGGATTGAAAGGTGGGGTCGTGTGACCACTGTGGGTGAAAAGTGAGAAGGAGTGAGGGGAGGTAAATGGAGACATAAAACTGAGATGACGTTGATGTGGATGATGAAGTGGTGTGACTACTAAGAGTAATCTAAAAATCACTAATCCCTGACCATTTATAAATATAACTCACTAAACACACATACATACAAAACACATCGCGTCTTTCCTCCTAAGACTGAAGGTAGTGATATGCATTTCTCACGAGCGAGAAGCATACTCATGCACCACCCCCACTAAATGGGCCAGGGGTCACGCATTAGCCAAAACAAAAACGAAATGAAATGTGAGCATCTCACCTCTAGGCATTTGTGCATGTATGGGGCCCATGAGTGTTTTTATTATTAACTTATTTGATTTGTGAGTGTGTGTGAAATGTTTGGTGGGGTATGTAAGTAAAAAGTGAGTATTTTAATAAAAGTTGAGGAGTGGTGTGACCATTAGGGGTGAAAGGTGGAGACGTGAGAAATATGAGAGAAACCTGAGTTCGCTGATGTGAAAGGGGAGTCAGTGTAACCACTACCTCTAGTCTAACCAGTGAGGGGGTGAAACCCCACACCTTTGCGTAAAAAAGAGTAAATTACACCTTTCATTCCTGTGGTTTGGCCATAATAATATCGCAAGTCCCTCGACTTTAATTTTTGCATGGTCGGTCCTTATAATGAAGTTTTGTAACACCATTCGTCTTTATCACTAACAGCCGAAGGACTTGCGATGTTATTAAGGCCAAATCACAGGGACGAAAGGTGTAATTGATAAGGACAAATGATGTTACAAAACTTCATTATAAAGATCGACCATGCAAAAATGAAATTCGAAAGACTTATTATGGCCAAACCACATAAACGAACGGTATAGTTTACTCCGTAAAAATTTGGAGCTTCATGCTTGACAGGAGCTTTTGTAACAAGTGTCACGCGTGAGCGATAGGGTCAAATAATATCACGTGATATAAATGCATTGTGGGATATGATGACAAAAGATATGAACAGAAATAATTAATGGAACAGTAAAGTTTTAGCAAATTATTCAAGCAAGCTGTGTTGCAAGCAACTTGCAGTAGCCTCTTTTTCGTCCATTTGTGCCCATCAAACGAGATGCCTCGCTCAAGTAGCAGTCAATGTATCAGAAGTCATTGGGCATCCACAATCATAATCATATGAAGCATACTGCCAAAATACAATATGCTAAGTTGGGATATTTTGAGCACAATCATTTAAATGAGGAAAAAAAAAAGTTGCTAATTAATAATGTTATAGTAAATCATATATTACTTTTTTTTTAAAGGATACTTTTTAGTATATAATAGAGGTATTTTGTACATGAAAAAATGTTAGGCCTACCCAAGTGAATAAAATGAAACTTGACAACGCATTAAACTATGATTCTTCGAACATTACAATCATAAAGAATTGACTTAAATAGATTGCTTGATGAGACTGTTCTCTAATAGATTGTTTTTATAGTCAACATCCTTACATATACATTGAGAAATAAACTTATACATTGAGAAATAATCTGTTGCAACTTTGATTAGGATTTAGTCTTGAATGATTTCATTTTTTTGTCGTGCAATCAAGTTTTTTAGATAGATGGATTCATCGACACCTTCTTAATTTTTAATGTCCTTCATCTTATGCTAGCACTTGCTCAAAAAAAATTTTGGCCCAGCCAATATCACAATCCTAGCTCCGTCACTGCAAGTAAATGTTAGTAAATCAAATACTACTGTATTTGTTACAAAAAGGTAACTGTTAGCAAATTGGACCCATGGTCTAAAAAAACGGTCTGAGGCGCGCCTCGAGGCGAATCGGACATAAAACGCATATGAGGCGGCGCCTCAGGTGGTTAATTTGGAACGTACGCCTCTTGTGGGTGAGGCGGTGGTGAAGCGTATGAGGCGGCGCCTCAGGGCCGAGGCGGATTTTGTACCATAAATCCATTTATGGTGTTTGATTTTCATGGTGATGGTGTTTTCCGGTGGAAACTATGTTGAAGGAGAGAAAAGGGTGAAAGAAGATGTTGAAGATGGAAGAGCGGCTCATAAAAAAGAGATGTATTTGTATCTGTTACTCTTATTACCCTAAAAGGCTTATTACCTTTTATTGTTTTTCTTTGGGCCCAATTAATATCTTATACAAATGGGCCATGTTGGAATGTTTTTTTTTTTTTTTTTTTTTACTTTTTTTGGTTTGATTAATAGTGGGCTTTACATACACAATGTAAATTTTGAAATATTTGTATAAAATATATAATTAAAAGTTTATAAATATGTAAATAAAACATATCAATACTTATATATGTATTAATTTAATTACGCCTCGGTTCGCCTCAAGGCTTACGCCTCTTGAGGCGAAGGGAAAACGTCTCGAGGCTCGTTTCCGTACTTTTAAACTTTGATCGGACCTAAAACAAGAACCATGTCTTGATAATGATCGATAGGAGATCACACAAACGTACTCGAACGATGTAAATTGCATGAATATAAAGGAACACATGACTTACGTGGTTCAACCGATTAGTGTAATATACTTGCGTCCACATTTGCACTAGCTAGTAATATTAATAGCTACCTTGTGTTAAAATCACATATGGTCGTGGCCATTAATAACATTCTGTTGAAGCAACGGCTTTCATCGTGACCCTGGCTTCCTCTGTGGAAAGCAAGGTCCCCATGGAGCGGGCAAGTCCTTCCGGCAACAATAGTATCATTTTGATTAGTGTTCTAGTTACATTACGTGAATTTTGATGTTTGCCTTTATGTGACAAATTTGATTGAACTTCTGGTAATGGATCCGAAAGGGGAAGCATTTGCTACTTAGGCTCATGATTCGATCATTTTGAGATGGATTTGGAATATTACATTGGTAGTTCGGCTTATGTAAAGTAAAGAAAAAACGAACGTAAAAACAAGAACTTTAAATTCAAATATGTGATAATATATTACAAGAGATAGGACAACAAACTAGAGTATGAACACAAATAGTAACAAACAATAAGCAATCAAACACACCAATAAAGAAAACAACTAGATCATCCCTCAGCTCCATCTCTGATCTCTAAGCAATCGTATATAACATGACATTTCGTGATTCTTTTGCTCATAGTCTACTTGGAAGGGGGTGGGGCGAAGAAAGGGATTGTGGGAAATGATGGAAAGTTTGTAATGGTTGGGATTGAGGGCATTGGAGGCAAGGAAACTTTAGGCATGTTAGGGATAGTGGGGATGGTTGGAATTGTGGGAATGGTAGGCATTTGTGGTTGTGGCATGTTTGGGATGGTCGGAATGGTTGGTTGTGGTAGTGACGGCATGTTTGGTATTTGTGGTTGTGGCAGTGTTGGATTAGCCTGCAACAAGTTACGTGAAGCGTGACACATCTCATTGCTTGTTAGCAGGAAAACGGTAAGGACAAACATGCAAATGTAGCTGGTAGAAGACATGGTTAATGTTTGAATTATTGTGATTTGATGAGGATTAAGGAAATTTTTTTTAGAAATAGAAGAAGGTAAACTTGATGAAAAGAATGTACAAAATGCGGAAGTATAAATAGAGCGAGACCGTACAAATTTTCAAAAGATATAGGTGGTTCTTGTTTGGAATATAACGAATTGAGATTAGGTCACCAACATATCAAACCACCTTAAGTGTTGGCAAGACCAATACGCAGATGGTCTAGTTGAGCATCAAACAGGTCTCAACAATGTTTTTACTTTGGACATGTGTTTCTAGGTTTAAGGTTGTTAAACTACCCCGATATGCTATTTGTCAATTCTAGGTAAGAAATTTTTATTAAACAGGCCGGACGAAAGATAGTGCAGATTCTTGCTTCATTCTAAAAGAAACTTGTGTCGCTGAATATGGAAATAGCAAGTCCGTTTGATGGAAGTACAAAAGAATATTGCAGTCTGGAATTTTGAAGAACAGGTAACCATACCAACAACCTAGTGCGAGTTTCATACTCAAAAGATTTGCAATCGTCACAAACAAAAAGGCAAGTCCTATGAATGATTCATTATCTATTATCATATTTCTGACATAGAACTTACGGAGTATTTGATATTTAAACGGATCAAATAGGTCAAAAGTGACCCAATCTAACCTGAGGCCACTTGTTCAAAGACTTGCCAGAAAGAATTCCACTAATCTGACCTGTCTGGACCATTATGAGGATAAGGTAGAGAATTCAAACAAACTACGCTACTCCAGCAATAATAACTCATAACAGAAACTGAACGGATATGATAGCTACCAGAAATATCATACGACAAAACCAGGTCCACTGTTATGCGTTTAATATGTTATGGATAAGGTAAAAAATGGACCTACAAAAGCAACCATACTAAAAAGCTCTGGCCCATTTCCTATCGGAAAGTTTATGCTAGTATCCTGCAAGAGAAGGGTGGAGACTAAACTCTTATGAAGACATGTAAGTGATTGTGTACATTTTTCCTATAAAACAAATCACATACAAACCAATATCTCTCATCAGATTACAAGAATCATCAAATGCTAGAAAATTTCGTCTTTCTAAACCTAGAGTACCTGCTTGTGAGTACAAAACACAATCTTTGTTGTGAAACAATCAAAACCACACAGAATTTGTCTTCTTATGCATAAATAACTCCGCCAAAACTCACCCGTTGCAAAATCTCTGTCTTCGTCGGCTATGAGAACCACGTCAAAAGATAAGTTAGTTCCGACCTTCTGTTGAGCAACGGCTGCAATGCGCAGAGGACAAATTGCATCAAGTACTTGCTGAAGGCCTGGAGTTGCTTTTCACAAGACAAATTGCATCATCATCTGTAATCTAGATTAACCTGTAGCATACTACAAAACGAGTTAGCTGCTAACCACTTTTTCTTAACAGAACTGATGTTCCTGTTATATAACCTAGAGAAAGGTGAATGGTGAACACGTTATTATCACACTAACAGAAAAACAATTAGTCACTAAGAAGATCACAAGAGATGAAAAGAGATATATGACATGGGAGTGAAGTTGAGCGCCCAATACTTAGTGCAATCATAAGTTATCGAAGCAAGTGCCGCGAGTACAAAACCATTAAAATGACAATCAAATGATAATACGGAACATACGAAACACATATGCAAATACAAAATTTTCATTTATATACCAGTAGGCAAACCAGCAAAGGCTAATCAATCTATATTATCAACATAGAATTGTATCGACTTCAACACTAAATTTAAAGAGGAAGCTCGAAAGCGATATACCAATCATTCTCGAAATCTATAGACACCATTTAGGTTAAAATCCCATTTGGGTCAGATTCTTATTCTAACTCTAGTTTCTAAGGTGCCTATTGAACCCCCGCAAGTGGTTGTTCCCTTTTGAGTTTTGACCTCACCTCGCACCCTTGGCTCGTGATCGAGGAAAGGCCTCTGAGACAACAACCAGTTTCCACATTTCAATAGTAAATGTCTCCTACTGTTATTAGGTTTAATTTCATTCTATATAAAGAATAAAGTTAGAGCACTTTAAAAAGTTTCTAGATGAATTACATGAACATTATATGTGGCTTTCTTACAAGATTGTATTGAGGCTTATAGTAATGGATCCAAAAGAGATGGCACATGATCAAATATTCAAATAGTATACCAAATGAGACAATTAGCTCAATAGTCGCAGGCAATAGGCAATATAACACACAGAATATGAAAAACAAGTAAATCACCCAAATCCCTCCATCTCTAACAAATTGTAAGCACTTGTATTATATATCACGACTTTTTGTAATATTTTATGTTTTTAATCTACTTCTTGGAAGGGCGGTGAGGGCGCAACGAAAGGGACATTGGGAATTGGAGGAATGGTTGTGATGGGTGGTATGAAGGGCATTAGAGGTACGGAAGCTTTGGACATTTTGGGGAGTTTAGTGACGGTTGGAAATGTAGGAATGGTTGGCATGTTGGGTACTTGTGGTTGTGGAAGTGCTGGAGTAGCCTGCAACAAGCTACGTGAAGCGTGACATACGTCATTGCTTGTAAGCACGAAAAGAGTAAGAACTAATATGCACCTGTAGACCTGTAGCCGGTGGAAGACATTTTTAAATATCAAAAAGTGGTGGTTTGATAAGAAATGAGGATCTTTTTAGAGTAAGCTAAGCTTGATGAAGAGAATGTACAAACAATTAAAGTATATTTAACACATTAACCATTTCTAAAATTCAAAGAGTGGACAAAGAAAGAGATCACCCAATCCGACTGGTATGGACTATACATGATACACAGATAAGGTATAGAATTCGAATGAGCTACGGGCTAGAGAGGATTATAACAAAATATGCTCAATGTTATGAGCTTGATATGATATGATATGGACAAGGTATAGACATAAAAGGATACAAATGGACCTACTGAACCATGCCAGCAAGTTCTGGCTCGTTAAGTATCGAATGGGTAATAATAGTATCCTGTAATATGAAGATATGCCTAGTGATGTAGACATCAGAAATTACATCCAAACCACGATCTTACAAAGATTACGAGTATCATCAATACTAGAACAATTTACCTTTCTAAACATAAAATACCTGATTGTGAATACAAGACAGAACCTGTGTTGTTATGGAGCAATCAAAACCCACACGGATTTATCATCTATTCATCCTATATCTAAATAACTCCTCCATGAGCCCTTTGCAAAATCTTAAAAAATCAATGCCAATATAGGGGGTTGTTCTGTTGTAGTTCTGTTGGAGAACAAAGATTAAGGTGATCAATGAAACAGGCTACCAGCACACTTTCAGCTTTTTTAACAGAGGAAATCTAAAGAGACGGTGAGAGACATATGACAGGATAGTGGCTTCCAATAATCAGTGCAATCACTTCTGAGAGTTTAAATTGACCACTAAACACCACCTTTAGCCTAGCGGTATGTGAGTGACCCATCAACCAAAGAGGTTGTGGGTTCAAGTCTCGTTTGAGACGTGTGCGAGATAGTGTAAGATATTAGTAGTCTATTAGGTGGTATACAGCCTATTAGTGGTGAGGTCCTTGATTTCCTCTCTTAAATGACATGCATTAATCAGGTTTTATTATTAGTAATGAATCTTGTCAATATGTCATCATCTTTTGTTACAGATTTATTGAAATTTTATGCTTAAACTTTGGTACATGTCCTGCAAAGAGGCTCTCATTTACTGTTTGTTGCATGCAAGTTGGTAATTCGTTGTGTGAACGAACTTTTTTTTTCCTGAGTAGTGAATAGATTATGCTTTCTTTCGTGCTTTAGATGTACGTGCAAATGCATCCGTTCTCGCTTTTGGTTGAAGTGAAGCTGGTTACATAATATATGGATTGAGATACTTTCAAGTTTTGATAAACATGATCGGTCATATTTACTAACAAACAAAATAGCAAGAGCTACAGATCGAGAGACCCAATTTTTCTTTTGTCTGTGAGAGAACATGATCGGTCATATTTATCTAAACTTAAGATGATCCCAATCCATAATGTTATTCGACATGGTGATTTAAAGAAAGTAACTCACTATTATCGCGACCATAATATTGATTGTGCATTTATAAAATTGTTCCATATCAGCTTTGAAATTGCTCGTTTAACTTGTGTATAGTCATATACATGCATGCTATTTCAACATCTATAGAAGATGCCATCGTAAATAGCAAAATAGTAACATACTATTTCATAGAAAAGGAAATGAACAGTACTACAAGTCGATTCAAACGAGTTAAATTTAACGAAATCATCATCAAATTGTACTGTTCACCAATAGTTCAAACCAAATTGCAAGAGAAGCCATGAACAAACAAAATCATCATCAAATTGTACTGTTCACCAATAGTTCAAACCAAATTGCATTGAAATCAAGACCCAAACTCGACTTTTTATCTTTTACACATAAAACAAAATGCACTAAAAATCATTCAAAATGGAATTGTGACAACACATTCTTTAACTTTAATTATAGAATGAGCATAAGATATCCAGTTTGGCAGTATAAGGTAAATTAGTGACTGTGAGTAGTGTATGGATCAATACAAATGATTTAGGTGGTCGGTCACCTTCAAAACGAGAACTCCGCTCCAAGTCAGCGTCACATTATCTTTATCTTTCTCACTGACTCATATTGTTACCCCGTAAGGCTGCTTGTATTGGTGGCTCGTTAGTGTGTGTGAGGGACGAAGGTCACGCGCCACCCCATTAAAAATGAGTGGCTCACGTGTGAGGACTAGCCAAAACACGGGATGAACGGTGAGGTGAGTCGCTATTTGGAAACACCCCATAAACTCAATATCTTTTAAAACAACTTCTCATTTTATTTACTCTCAAACTCTAAATCCTAACAAAACACTCCTCAGAACATAAAACGTCAACAACGAAATACTACCCGGAACACTCCCCAAACACCCGAATAAACATTCTGTTTCGGAAATACTTCACTGTCAAACTAACAAATCAACTTCCGACCACAATCGTTTTTTTTTTTTAGGAAAACCAACCTTACCAAAACCAACCGTACTGAAACCATACCCGGCTACCCACAACAAAACATGTTTAACCCATTCGACACCACCACCTACGGCTCACAACTCTATATTGGCGGCTCGTCATCACAACCAAATACGAACCAACCTATGTATCCCATTCATCATTTAATGTTGAAGAAATGTATGAACTTCAACTTTCGGAGTCCATGCCTCCCGTTGGTGAGGACTCTTCCGTCGAAGAAGCCCCCCACTTCCAACAAAGAAGTTGCCAAAAGGCGACAGTTCGAAATGACGAGGAACAACGGTGTACTCCATGGACAACTCAAGAAGAAATTGTAGTGTGCAAAGTTTGGGCTCGTGTATCCGAAGATAGCATTGCTGGTAATACGAGAAAGGAGGTTTGCTTTTCTATTGAGATTGAACACATACAGAAAAATTGTCCTTTAACCCATCGTCGGACCAACTATATGATAAACGGTAAATGGAAGATTGTGCATCCTAAAGTTGCTCAACTTTGTGGTGTGTACCATAACGTCACTCGGACGGCGGTGAGTGGAACTGGAGATGGGGATTACACCCAACATGTACTTTTGAAATATCAAACTGAATATGTAGTCTCGTTACACATCTGCATTGTTGGGCTAAATTAAAAGATTGTCAGAAATGAAAGGAGGTGGAACTTCCAGACTTTGAATCAAATGTTCAGGTAAAGAACAAGGGATACAAGTGTTCGAGCTTTACTTCGTTCAGCACGACGCAGTCTGTGGAGGGACAGAGCAAAGAAGAAAGACGTTGCGTCATCGCCATCTTTGGATTTGGCAATGAGGAAATGCCGGCTAGGTTGATGGCGAGCGAATATGCAAGTCTCAACGAGCCATAGAACGTCAAAAAGTCACAGAACGCTGAAGCGTTTTTTGAGATAAGAAAGAAGGAACGGTAACTAAAGGAACAAGAATTGAGAATCCGAGAAATGGAGCAACATCAAAAAGACGAAATGTTTTTTCTACAGCCTATTGATCACTTAACTGGAGAACAATGCGAATGGGTCGAGACGGCAAGGCATGTGATCAAGGCGAGGTGGAATCTACCATTTTAGTTTACGTTTTTAATTATCTATGTAATGTTTATGTTTTCTATTTCGTGCATTTACGTTTTAAATATATATGAAACGTTTTTAATTTGTGAATAAAAGTTTTAGTTTTTAATAAATAAAAAAATGGATTGAAAGGTGGGGTCGTGTGACCACTGTGGGTGAAAAGTGAGAAGGAGTGAGGGGAGGTAAATGGAGACATAAAACTGAGATGACGTTGATGTGGATGATGAATTGGTGTGACTACTAAGAGTAATCTAAAAATCACTAATCCCTAACCATTTATAAATATAACTCACTAAACACACATACATACAAAACACATCGCGTCTTTCCTCCTAAGACTGAAGGTAGTGATATGCATTTCTCACGAGCGAGAAGCATACTCATGCACCACCCCCACTAAATGGGCCATGGGTCACGCATTAGCCAAAACAAAAACGAAATGAAATGTGAGCATCTCACCTCTAGGCATTTGTGCATGTATGGGGCCCATGAGTGTTTTTATTATTAACTTATTTGATTTGTGAGTGTGTGTGAAATGTTTGGTGGGGTATGTAAGTAAAAAGTGAGTATTTTAATAAAAGTTGAGGAGTGGTGTGACCATTAGGGGTGAAAGGTGGAGACGTGAGAAATATGAGAGAAACCTGAGTTCGCTGATGTGAAAGGTGAGTCAGTGTAACCACTACCTCTAGTCTAACCAGTGAGGGGGTGAAACCCCACACCTTTGCGTAAAAAAGAGTAAATTACACCTTTCATTCCTGTGGTTTGGCCATAATAATATCGCAAGTCCCTCGACTTTAATTTTTGCATGGTCGGTCCTTATAATGAAGTTTTGTAACACCCTTCGTCCTTATCACTAACAGCCGAGGGACTTGCGATGTTATTAAGGCCAAATCACAGGGACGAAAGGTGTAATTGATAAGGACAAATGATGTTACAAAACTTCATTATAAAGATCGACCATGCAAAAATTACATTCGAAAGACTTGCCATGTTATTATGGCCAAACCACATAAACGAACGGTATAGTTTACTCCGTAAAAATTTGGAGCTTCATGCTTGACAGGAGCTTTTGTAACAAGTGTCACGCGTGAGCGATAGGGTCAAATAATATCACGTGATATAAATGCATTGTGGGATATGATGACAAAAGATATGAACAGAAATAATTAATGGAACAGTAAAGTTTTAGCAAATTATTCAAGCAAGCTGTGTTGCAAGCAACTTGCAGTAGCCTCTTTTTCGTCCATTTGTGCCCATCAAACGAGATGCCTCGCTCAAGTAGCAGTCAATGTATCAGAAGTCATTGGGCATCCACAATCATAATCATATGAAGCATACTGCCAAAATACAATATGCTAAGTTGGATATTTTGAGCACAATCATTTAAATGAGGAAAAAAAAAGTTGCTAAATAATGTTATAGTAAATCAAATATTACTTTTTTTTTTTTTAATTTTTTTTTGAACGACAAATTTTTATTAGAACATAAGTAACCAGTGACGGAGGCACTTAGGGAGGAGGATGGGCCATGGCCAACTCAAACACTCTTTTTGAAAGGATACTTTTTAGTGTATAATAGAGGTATTTTGTACATAAAAAAATGTTTGGCCTACCCAAGTGAATAAAATCAAACTTGATAACGCATTAAACTATGATTCTTCGAACATTACAATCATAAAGAATTGACTTTAATAGATTGCTTGATGAGATTGTTCTCTAATAAATTGTTTTTATGGTCAACATCTTTATATACATTGAGAAATAAACTGTTGCAACTTTGTTTAGGATTTAGTCTTGAATGATTACATTTTTTTGTCGTGCAATCAAGTTTTTTAGATAGATGGATTCATCGACGCCTTCTTAATTTTTAATGTCCTTCATCTTATGCTAGCACTTGCTCAAAAAAAATTTTGGCCCAGCCAATATCACAATCCTAGCTCCGTCACTGCAAGTAACTGTTTGTAAATCAAATTGTATTTGTTACAAAAAGGTAACTGTTAGCAAATTGGACCTAAAACAAGAACCATGTCTTGATAATGATAGGAGATCACACAAACGTACTCGAACGATGTAAATTGCATGAATATAAAGGAACACATGATTTACGTGGTTCAACCGATTAGTGTAATATACTTGCGTCCACATTTGCACTAGCTACTAGCTAGTAATATTAATAGCTACCTTGTGTTAAAATCACATATGGTCGTGGCCATTAATAACATTCTGTTGAAGCAACGGCTTTCATCGTGACCCTGGCTTCCTCTGTGGAAAGCAAGGTCCCCATGGAGCGGGCAAGTCCTTCCGGCAACAATAGTATCATTTTGATTAGTGTTCTAGTGACTTACATTACGTGAATTTTGATGTTTGCCTTTATGTGACAAATTTGATTGAACTTCTGGTAATGGATCCGAAAGGGGAAGCATTTGCTACTTAGGCTCATGATTCGATCATTTTGAGATGGATTTGGAATATTACATTGGTAGTTCGGCTTATGTAAAGTAAAGAAAAAACGAACGTAAAAACAAGAACTTTAAATTCAAATATGTGATAATATATTACAAGAGATAGGACAACAAACTAGAGTATGAACACAAATAGTAACAAACAATAAGCAATCAAACACACCAATAAAGAAGACAACTAGATCATCCCTCAGCTCCATCTCTGATCTCTAAGCAATCGTATATAACATGACATTTCGTGATTCTTTTGCTCATAGTCTACTTGGAAGGGGGTGGGGCGAAGAAAGGGATTGTGGGAAATGATGGAAAGTTTGTAATGGTTGGGATTGAGGGCATTGGAGGCAAGGAAACTTTAGGCATGTTAGGGATAGTGGGGATGGTTGGAATTGTGGGAATGGTAGGCATTTGTGGTTGTGGCATGTTTGGGATGGTCGGAATGGTTGGTTGTGGTAGTGACGGCATGTTTGGTATTTGTGGTTGTGGCAGTGTTGGATTAGCCTGCAACAAGTTACGTGAAGCGTGACACATCTCATTGCTTGTTAGCAGGAAAACGGTAAGGACAAACATGCAAATGTAGCTGGTAGAAGACATGGTTAATGTTTGAATTATTGTGATTTGATGAGGATTAAGGAAATTTTTTTTAGAAATAGAAGAAGGTAAACTTGATGAAAAGAATGTACAAAATGCGGAAGTATAAATAGAGCGAGACCGTACAAATTTTCAAAAGATATAGGTGGTTCTTGTTTGGAATATAACGAATTGAGATTAGGTCACCAACATATCAAACCACCTTAAGTGTTGGCAAGACCAATACGCAGATGGTCTAGTTGAGCATCAAACAGGTCTCAACAATGTTTTTACTTTGGACATGTGTTTCTAGGTTTAAGGTTGTTAAACTACCCCGATATGCTATTTGTCAATTCTAGGTAAGAAATTTTTATTAAACAGGCCGGACGAAAGATAGTGCATATTCTTGCTTCATTCTAAAAGAAACTTGCGTCACTGAATATGGAAATAGCAAGTCCGTTAGATGGAAGTACAAAAGAATATTGCAGTCTGGAATTTTGAAGAACAGGTAACCATACCAACAACCTAGTGCGAGTTTCATACTCAAAAGATTTGCAATCGTCACAAACATAAAGGCAAGTCCTATGAATGATTCATTATCTATTATCATATTTCTGACATAGAACTTACGGAGTATTTGATATTTAAACGGATCAAATAGGTCAAAAGTGACCCAATCTAACCTGAGGCCACTTGTAGAATTCAAAGACTTGCCAGAAAGAATTCCACTAATCTGACCTGTCTGGACCATTATGAGGATAAGGTAGAGAATTCAAACAAACTACGCTACTCCAGCAATAATAACTCATAACAGAAACTGAACGGATATGATAGCTACCAGAAATATCATACGACAAAACCAGGTCCACTGTTATGCGTTTAATATGTTATGGATAAGGTAAAAAACGGACCTACAAAAGCAACCATACTAAAAAGCTCTGGCCCATTTCCTATCGGAAAGTTTATGCTAGTATCCTGCAAGAGAAGGGTGGAGACTAAAATCTTATGAAGACATGTAAGTGATTGTGTACATTTTTCCTATAAAACAAATCACATACAAACCAATATCTCTCATCAGATTACAAGAATCATCAAATGCTAGAAAATTTCGTCTTTCTAAACCTAGAGTACCTGCTTGTGAGTACAAAACACAATCTTTGTTGTGAAACAATCAAAACCACACAGAATTTGTCTTCTTATGCATAAATAACTCCGCCAAAACTCACCCGTTGCAAAATCTTTGTCTTCGTCGGCTATGAGAACCATGTCAAAAGATAAGTTAGTTCCGACCTTCTGTTGAGCAACGGCTGCAATGCGCAGAGGACAAATTGCATCAAGTACCTGCTGGAGGCCTGGAGTTATCATCTGTAATCTAGATTAACCTGTAGCATAATACAAAACGAGTTAGCTGCTAGCCACTTTTTCTTAACAGAACTGATGTTTCTGTTATATAACCTAGAAAAAGGTGAATGGTGAACACGTTATTATCACACTAACAGAAAAACAATTAGTCACTAAGAAGATCACAAGAGATGAAAAGAGATATATGACATGGGAGTGAAGTTGAGTGCCCAATACTTAGTGCAATCATAAGTTATCGAAGCAAGTGCCGCGAGTACAAAACCATTAAAATGACAATCAAATGATAATACGGAACATACGAAACACATATGCAAATACAAAATTTTCATTTATATACCAGTAGGCAAACCAGCAAAGGCTAATCAATCTATATTATCAACATAAAATTGTATCGACTTCAACACTAAATTTTAAGAGGAAGCTCGAAAGCGATATACCAATCATTCTCGAAATCTATAGACACCATTTAGGTTAAAATCCCATTTGGGTGAGATTCTTATACTAACTCTAGTTTCTAAGGTGCCTATTGAACCCCCGCAAGTGGCTGTTCCCTTTTGAGTTTTGACCTCACCTCTGGTATAGGACCCCTAACAAAGTGCCTAAGCACCCTTGGTTCATGATCGAGGAAAGGCCTCTGAGACAACAACCAGTTTCCACATTTCAATAGTAAATGTCTCCAACTGTTATTAGGTTTAATTTCATTCTATATAAAGAATAAAGTTAGAGCACTTTAAAAAGTTTCTAGCTGAATTACATGAACATTATATGTGGCTTTTACAAGATTGTATTGAGGCTTATAGTAATGGATCCAAAAGAGATGGCACATCAAATAGTATACCAAATGAGACAATTAGCTCAATAGTCGCAGGCAATAGGCAATATAACACACAGAATATGAAAAACAAGTAAACCACCCAAATCCCTCCATCTCTAACAAATTGTAAGCACTTGTGTTATATATCACGACTTTTTGTAATATTTTATGTTTTTAATCTACTTCTTGGAAGGCGGTGAGGGCGCAACGAAAGGGACATTGGGAATTGGAGGAATGGTTGTGATGGGTGGTATGAAGGGCATTAGAGGTACGGAAGCTTTGGACATTTTGGGGAGTTTAGTGACGGTTGGAAATGTAGGAATGGTTGGCTTGTTGGGTACTTGTGGTTGTGGCAGTGCTGGAGTAGCCTGCAACAAGCTACGTGAAGCGTGACATACGTCATTGCTTGTAAGCACGAAAAGAGTAAGAACTAATATGCACCTGTAGACCTGTAGCCGGTGGAAGACATTTTTAAATATAAAAAAATGGTGGTTTGATAAGAAATGAGGATCTTTTTAGAGTAAGCTAAGCTTGATGAAGAGAATGTACAAACAATTAAAGTAAATTTAACACATTAACCATTTCTAAAATTCAAAGAGTGGACAAAGAAAGAGATCACCCAGTCCTAAAAGAGTGGACAAAGAAAGAGATCACCCAATCCGACTGGTATGGACTATACATGATACACAGATAAGGTATAGAATTCGAATGAGCTACGGGCTAGAGAGGATTATAACAAAATATGCTCAATGTTATGAGCTTGATATGATATGATATGGACAAGGTATAGACATAAAAGGATACAAATGGACCTACTGAACCATGCCAGCAAGTTCTGGCTAGTTAAGTATCGAATGGGTAATAATAGTATCCTGTAATATGAAGATATGCCTAGTGATGTAGACATCAGAAATTACATCCAAACCACGATCTTACAAAGATTACGAGGATCATCAATACTAGAACAATTTACCCTTCTAAACATAAAATACCTGATTGTGAATACAAGACAGAACCTGTGTTGTTATGGAGCAATCAAAACCCACACGGATTTATCATCTATTCATCCTATATCTAAATAACTCCTCCATGAGCCCTTTGCAAAATCTTAAAAAATCAATGCCAATATAGGGGGTTGTTCTGTTGTAGTTCTGTTGGAGAACAAAGATTAAGGTGATCAATGAAACAGGCTACCAGCACTTTCAGCTTTTTTAACAGAAACACAATTAACATAGGAAATCTAAAGAGACGGTGAGAGACATACGACAGGGTAGTGGCTTCCAATAATCAGTGCAATCACTTCTGAGAGTATAAATTGACCACTAAACACCACCTTTAGCCTAGCGGTATGTGAGTGACCCATCAACCAAAGAGGTTGTGGGTTCAAGTCTCGTTTGAGACGTGTGCGAGATAGTGTAAGATATTAGTAGTCTATTAGGTGGTATATAGCCTATTAGTGGTGAGGTCCTTGATTTCCTCACAAGAGATCAAGGATTCAAACCTTGCTAGGTGTGTACATTTGGGGGTGGCCACGGAAGGGTCGGAAACGGTCCCGGGATTAACCCGGTGAGGCCGCATACATCTGAGTTATAACGTGAACAGGGAAAACCTCATCCGTTATAAGTGTGAGAATAACTTGCCTTTCTGGAAGAAAAAATAAAACACACCTCTTTATTGTTTGACTATAATCAAGTACCAATTATTGCAATCATGCTCCTAGAGTCCTAGACCATTTAATCAACTGGCCATAAATTTACCAAGACAAACACGAAACATCTTCCAGCTTAAATCATGCCTTATGCGCTTCACCTTTTATGGCATGAATCACATGATACATTCACAAGTGCATGGTGCCTAGATTTTGTGATTTCCTACGAGAGGGATTTAAGCTTTGAGTAATGCACGCTAATACTAATATAAACTTGGTACTCTTTTTAATCATTTAGGCATAATTCATTTGTGAACCTTAAACAGCATTAAGTCTTATAACGGTCAACCTCAATACATCTGCAACCTTGAAGCCTTTGTTAAAAGATAAGATAAATTCTACTCAAGAAAGGAACCTCACATCACTCCGGCAGCACTTTAAGCAAGCAGTAATAGACAGACATTTGGCTTAAATAAGAAAAATAAACTCAATTTCCAGCCGAAAACATTTTTCTAGTATGTCCTGCGAGTGGAGCGCGATTAAAGATATAAAAAGCAATTATAAGAAGTTAAACGTTGTATCAAGACTTTCCTAAATTAGACCCACGAAATCAATAACAATGCCATGATGCCACTTAAACTATTCAATAGATAGTACACATAGATGATACGTGCTAAGTACCTGTTAAGTCTCGTGATACAAAACTCCATCAGTGGTCCGCAGAACTTCCACTAGCTTTTTCTTCTGCCAGAAGCGAAACAAAAACTTAGTAATTTGAAACAGCAAGCGGAAAAGCATCTATCAGTGAAGTTCAAATACTTATGTAAACGTCATGTAAGTATCTAATGCTATAGTACGATAACGTCAACCATATGCATTGAATATGACATAATGGATATATGAATATAAATGTTTGATTCATATACCACGAGGCAAACCAGCAGCGACTAATCTATCTATATTATCAACACGGCGTTGAATGGACTTCAAAACGGAATTCAAAGAGGAAACACGTTTTCGAACAGAGGATATCTTAACAGCATGTTGCATAACAAAAGGTGAAGGCGCATCCGCTAGTAACTGATCCAATTCTACAATAACAACAACAATCACAACGTCATTAATTAAATAAAGGCCAAATCGCACAAAAAAAGTAACATACTTTATTCAATTTAAATTTACTTTTTTTCTTCTTAAATTTAGAGTTTGCAAGTTAAAATACAATGTAAGGTTATTTGACTTTTCGAAAAAGGTTACTCTTGGCACGCCATTGACAAATTTTTTGACCAATGGCGCCGTTGTAGCGCACCGGGTAGCCACGCCATTCGTCCCTTGGTTGTTCGCATTCTTTTTTGTTTTGTGAGTGGAATATTTTTGGTGATGTGTTATGAGACTCACGTGCACCAATAACAGTTATTGCTGGGAGGGTATTTTAGTTATTGTAGTGTTATTGACTTATTGGGTATTTGCTGAGGTGGCACGCTAGTAAAGGTTATTGGTGCCATAGTGCACCTAGCACTCTAAGAGTAGTAATTTTTAAAAGTTATTTCGGCTAAAATTACGACTTTTTCGAAAAGTCGAAAAAGCCTTACATCACATGTGATATCCATATAAGATGTATTAAACTAGTAATTAATTAATTTAAATACCGTTAGTGAGACGATCGATAGAGGAAGAGAGTTGGTGTTGACTTTGCAGAGTTTGTTTTGATTGCGAGTCAACATCCTTTATTATACTGCTTATTGTCTCTGATAAACCCTTCGATAATGATGTTGATGATGATGACGTGGATGTTGAGGTGGTGNTTTTTTTTTTTTTTTTTTTTTTTTTTTTTTTTTTTTTTTTTTTTTTTTTTTTTTTTTTTTTTTTTTTTTTCCGATTTGCAAGTGTTTAATCTTTCTACAAGTTTTTGTTGGAAATGCAATTTTTTTTAGCATATCTTTGAAATTAATCAAGTGCCTTCATAAATTTATTAACAAATTTTAATCTATTCTTTCAATGGAAACTTTGAATTCCAAGGGAAACTTACGCAGCAACAACAACAACAACACTTAAATTCTGTCAATACATAGTATGATGTAAACAGTCACACACTTTATCTAAAATAAGCAAGTATAGTTTGTTTGACCCAACATCCCTTCTAATCTCATTTTGAAATTAATCAATTGTTTTCAAAAGTTTGTCAAATCTATTCTCTGAATGGAAAATTTGGACTCCAAGTGAAACTTACATAGCAACAATCACAATACTCGATTATGTCAGTATGAGAGAGGTATGATGTAAACAGTCAAACTTTAACTAAAATAAGTATATTATTTCAACCAAGAAAACTGTAAAAACAACAACGACTCTAGGAAACATTGACCAAAACAACTTTAAAATATGTTGTGCTTTCACNGTTAACCTCAATACATCTGCAACCTTGAAGCCTTTGTTAAAAGATAAGATAAATTCTACTCAAGAAAGGAACCTCACATCACTCCGGCAGCACTTTAAGCAAGCAGTAATAGACAGACATTTGGCTTAAATAAGAAAAATAAACTCAATTTCCAGCCGAAAACATTTTTCTAGTATGTCCTGCGAGTGGAGCGCGATTAAAGGTATAAAAAGCAATTATAAGAAGTTAAACGTTGTATCAAGACTTTCCTAAATTAGGCCCACGAAATCAATAACAATGCCATGATGCCACTTAAACTATTCAATAGATAGTACACATAGATGATACGTGCTAAGTACCTGTTAAGTCTCGTGATACAAAACTCCATCAGTGTTCCGCAGAACTTCCACTAGCTTTTTCTTCTGCCAGAAGCGAAACAAAAAATTAGTAATTTGAAACAGCAAGCGGAAAAGTATCTATCCGTGAAGTTCAAATACTTATGTAAACCTCATGTAAGTATCTAATGCTATCGTACGATAACGTCAACCATATGCATTGAATATGACATAATGGATATATGAATATAAATGTTTGATTCATATACCACGAGGCAAACCAGCAGCGACTAATCTATCTATATTATCGACACGGCGTTGAATGGACTTCAAAACGGAATTCAAAGAGGAAACGCGTTTCCGAACAGAGGAAATCTTAACAGCATGTTGCATAACAAAAGGTGAAGGCGCATCCGCTAGTAACTGATCCAATTCTACAATAACAACAACAATCACAACGTCATTAATTAAATAAAGGCCAAATCGCACAAAAAAGTAACATACTTTAGTCAATTTAAATTTACTTTTTTTCTTCTTAAATTTAGAGTTTGCAAGTTAAAATACAATGTAAGGTTATTTGACTTTTCGAAAAAGGTTACTCTTGGCACGCCATTGACAATTTTTTTGACCAATGGCGCCGTTGTAGCGCACCGGGTAGCCACGCCATTCTTTTTTGTTTTGTGAGTGGAATATTTTTGGTGATTTGTTATGGGAGTCACGTGCACCAATAACAGTTATTGATGGGAGGGCGTTTTAGTTATTGTAGTGTTATTGACTTATTGGGTATTTGCTGAGGTGGCACGCCAATAACGGTTATTGGTGACATAGTGCACCTAACACTCTAAAAGTAGTAACTTTTAAAAGTTATTTCGGCTAAAATTACGAAAGGTAACCTTTTTTCGAAAAGTCGAAAAAGCCTTACATCACATGTGATATCCATATAAGATCTATTAAACTAACAATTAATTAATTTAATTTACCGTTAGTGAGACGATCGATAGAGGAAGAGAGTTGGTGTTGACTTTGCAGAGTTTGTTTTGATTGCGAGTCAACATCCTTTATTATACTGCTTATTGTCTCTGATAAACCTTTCGATAATGATGTTGATGATGATGACGTGGATGTTGAGGTGGTGGTGGGGTCCACCGGGGGAGTGACGGCGGTTGTGTGGTGTTCGCCGTCGGAGGACATTTTTGGTTTGTTTGTTTGGTTGGGTGGCTGGAAATGAAAAGTTAAGTGAGTAAATGTAAGTGGGCTGTTTTAATCAAATTATGGCCCAACTAATAATGTAAGTGTTGTTTGTTTGACCCAAGAGGCCTTTTTTTCATCTCAATGTTTAATCTTTCTACAAGGTTTTGTTGGAAGCGCAATTTTTTTGAGCATATCTTTGAAATTAATCAAGTGTCTTCATAAATTTATTAAAAAAGTTTAATCTATTCTTTCAATGGAAACTTTGGACTCCAAGGGAAACTTACGTAGCAATAACAACAATACTCAGATTCTGTCAATACATAGTATGAGAGAAGTATCATATAAACAGTCACACACTTTATGTAAAATAAGCAAGTATAGTTTGTTTGACCTAACATGCCTTTTAATCTCATTTTGAAATTAATCAAGTGTCTTCAAAAATTTGTCAAAACTATTCTTTGAATGGAAACTTTCGACTCCAAGAGAAACTTACGCAACAACAATAACAATACTCGATTATGTCAGTATGAGAGAGGTATGATGTAAACAGTCACACTTTAACTAAAATAAGCAAGTATATTATTTCAACCAAAAAAACAATAAAAACAACAACGACTCTATGAAACATTGACCAAAACAACTTTAAAATATGTTGTACTTTCGCTAAATATCATAAAATTTAAAGCAATTAAGCATAAAAACATTAAAGGTATGCTAGTGATGAGGTTTTGAGATTCTCCAGCGGAGGTTTCAAATTCCACAGTATGCAATTTTAGGGTTAGCCTTTGGGTGTTTATTCCATAACGCAAAACATCTTTTTGTGAACAACTCCCTCTAGTTTACAAGAAAAAATTGAACATTGTGAAGTGTGTTCCTTGAAGAAATGTTGAATCAGGTCCAAAATACACTCGGGTTTGGTTGCATGTAAAACCAATTTGTGAAAATTAAAAAAAGCAAATGAAACATAGACTTAAATTTAGGGGTGAAAATGACCAAAGTTGCTCGTGAAAATCTCGGGATCAGATCGGTAAAGGCTCGAAACAAGTTGAGCATAAACGAGAGCTCGAGCCAGATATTTTTATATAAGATCGATTACACTTGCGAGCCTATTAACTCGTCATAAAAATGACTCTAGCCCAAACCGAGCCCGAGCTTAGGCTATAAGGCTCGAAACGAGCTCAAGTCTGAGCTAGAGCTTTATCTAGCATACACGAGCTGTTCGTTTCTACTTTCTACCCTTAACTTAATTAAGAGTGACAGTTGCTTAAAGTGGAACTTGAAGGGTGAAAGTTGTTATATTCCATTCCATTTTATAAGAAGTGTTTCAACGATAAGATGTTCCTTCTTTTCAATCCCTCGTGGACATGACCCAAACCAATGGCATAAACCTTCTTCTTCAAAACCCAACACAATCTAGTACTGAATGTTTTTCCTTAATCTCTACATAAAACATATCATCATATGAAACAAATGGCTGTTCTCCTTAATTCTGCACCACCATTAACAAACCTATCCACAGACCATACTAGAAAAACCTCACAATTATTACATTCATTTTCTCCTAAGCTTAGGTTATCTTTTTCCAAGGTTTTAGCAGCATCTACCCAAGTAGCTTCCTTAAAAGAACCTGTTTTCACACTGCCCAACTGGAGATCAGGTCCCAAAACTGACCCCAAAAACAAGGACTATAGACTTAATGATGCTTTTCTATACTTAGAATACATGGTTGGCAAAGGTCATAAACCTGATGTTTATCATTCCACACAGTTGTTATATGATTTATGCAAGTCTAAGAAGCTTAGGAAAGCCACTAGGGTCATGGAAATGATTGTCGACTCAGGCGGTGTGCCTGATGCTGCTGCGTATAATTTCTTAGTTAGTCAGCTGTGTAAGCGTGGGAACGTTGGTCACGCAATGCAGTTAGTTGAGAAAATGGAGGATCATGGGTATATAACGCATACCGTTACTTATAACTCGCTTGTTAGAGGGTTGTGTATGTTGGGCAATTTGAATCAAACGTTGTTGTTTATTGATAAGTTGATTGATAAAGGGTTGGTTCCTAATGCGTTTACTTATTCTATATTGCTTGAAGCTGCGTATAAGGAGAGAGGGGCGGATGAGGCGATGAGGTTGTTGAGTGATATTGTTAGTAAAGGGGGTGAGCCTAATTTAGTTAGTTATAATGTTTTGTTGACGGGTTTGTGTAAGGAGGGTAGGACGAATGAGGCGCTTTCTTTTTTTAGAGAGTTACCGGCGAAAGGGTTTGCTCCTAATGTTGTGACGTATAATATTTTGTTGAGAAGTTTGTGTCGTGAAGGACGGTGGGATGAAGCTAACGAGTTGTTAGCTGAGATGGTTAATGGAGGGTTGTCACCATCTTTGGTTACTTATAATATATTGATAAGTTCACTTGCGTTTCATGGTAGGACTGATAATGCGCTTAAGGTTCTTAATGAGATGACAAAAGGAGAGTTTAAGCCGATTGCTGCTACGTACAATCCTATAATTGCACGTCTTTGTGAGGAAAAGAAGGTTGAAGATGTAATGAAGTGTCTTGATTTAATGACGTATAGGGATTGCAGTCCAAATGAAGGAACTTATAACGCGGTTGCTGGCTTATGTAAAGAGGGTATGGTTCAAGAAGCGTTTTCCATTATCAATAGTTTAAGCAGTAAACAGAACTCATCAAATCACGACTTTTATAAGAATGTGATATCTGGATTATGTAGAAAGGGGAACACTTTTGCGGCGTTTCAGCTTCTTTATGAAATGACAAGATACGGGTTTACACCGGATTCGTATACTTATTCATCTCTGATAAGAGGTTTGTGTATGGAGGGAATGTTATATGAAGCGATGGAGGTGTTTGGTATTATGGAAGAAAGTAGTTGCAGGGCTGATATTGATAATTTTAATGCGCTTATACTTGGGCTCTGCAAGTCTCAGAGAACAGATTTGTCTTTAGAGATATATGAGATGATGATTGTCAAAGGTTATATGCCTAACGAGACAACTTATACGATTATTGTGGAAGGGATTGCTCATGAAGGTGAGAAGGAGCTGTCAGCTATAGTCCTGCGAGAGTTGCATTCAAGGCAAGTTATGGGTCGAAATACAGTAGACAGGCTTCTTATGCAATATGATTTTGAGGATTTCACCGTGTAAATAGCTGCAAGGATATCATAAACTTGTCAGAATACATAGGCGGGTTGAGCAGGACAGAAATCAATGTTGTTGATCGCAACAAGAGCTTTACATCAGCAAATTGTATCACATTTGCAGGCGGAAGGAATGAAGGATGCCTATTTTGAGGTTATCGATCAAGATTTTTGTTCTTTAAGTATTTGCTTTTAGGAACTAGCTAGCTTATGAGAGACTATATGTTAATGGTGATTTGTTGTTCATGCTCCATAACTTCACTTATAATTCGTTGTAGGTTTTATTGATACGGCATCATCTCTATTGTATATCTTATCGAATATGCTAAAGTAATATTACAAAAATGATACTGTTCTTTGAGAACTCTTAAGGTCCTCCATTTATCTTTTCAATTTCATAATGTGTTCTTCGATTATCAACTGGGATTCGCTAAATATCCACACATATGCTGTAATATTTGCATCTACTTATAACCAAACACCAAGTTCAGTTGTACTGAAGACTTCATTTATGGTAGTTTCTTTTGTGCAGAAGAAAACTGGTTTTGGTCAAACTAAAACAACAATAGTTTTGTAGTGGTTTGTCCATCCAAAATGTAGCCACATGCTTTACAGTCTCAACTCTCAAGTTGTTCATCACGCGGTCAGTAAGTAAATCAAGTTCATCCAACGGTCTGATCAGATAGCAGTACCATAGCTAGAAACTATTGATCCAACCTTTCCAAATAACTTTTCTGACAAAGCAGTTCATTCTTGAAATAACAGAAAATTTAACCCAGAATTCTCCAAACTGCCCTGTCACCGAGACCAATTAGATTGCACGCCTTCAACTCAGAGCCAAAACATTCCGTCAGCAACGCAAGGCCTATTTCTTTCGTAGCATATTGAAGGTAATAGAATGTTGCAGTTGTTATAAAAAAATCATTTTTACAATCTAAATAGATACTTTTGGTTATATTATTGACCATTAATCAAGATTAGATTATTTTCTAAACCAATTTTTCTACATCTTGTATGACTCACCTAGAACCAACCACGATCACCCTACTAATAGTATATTTTGTTCGTATTTCAACTTCATTTGTACGACACATTCATGAATACTCACTTTCATAAGGTTGAGATTGTATTTCAATTTAAAGCCTTGTTTGGTTTCTCATTTCACCATTTGTGGGTGTTTTTACAGTTAATCCATGGAAACAGTATATCATAAATTAAAATGCTGTCAACCACTCATACATGATCCATACCCATAACATACACAGCGCAAAATTGGACTTTGAGTAGCCATTTATATGATTAGCAGACAAAAGGGGAACAACATGGACCTATCAACGGCATTAAATACTTGCTTTTTCTGATGACAAAATGCCTTCTTAGAACTCTAGCCACGAGACAGAATCATCACCCTGGGCCGCGTATAGCTACCATTTGGATCTTTAACTCCATTCCCATTCATCTTGATTAAATTGAATATCTATTTCGGAGTCTACTCTACCATAGAAGTTCGCTTCTCCAGCAATGATTCCAGAAAAGCGGAACAAAGTTTGGTAAGAGGAGGTAGACTGTGTGACGGTCCACTGAAAATGGTTTCCCATGGTCTTTCCATAGGCGTTACAGGGTCTGCAGATGCTTCAATTGCTTTCAGCTTGAACTCAGGTAGCTCCCCATAGATGGATGCATACCCAAATTGCCCTGTCATAATAAACCATGTGGTTAATGATCAGAAAACAGTCTGCATTTAACAAAGAAATCTCAGATGCCAAATCAGAAGTGAGCAGATGTTAACAATTTATATATAAAAAACTGAAAATGTTGGTAATGGATTTAAAACCACTCGGTTTAATTGTTATACATAACATTACTCACAAGTCCACTAATATTGGTAAGCCGACTAATTGACAAGAAAAGAGAGGTAATTGGGGTTACGAGAACAAGTGCAAAATTCACCTCCTTTCATGTTGACCAAGAAGTACCCCTTAATTTTTATGTTTATCAAGATATAACCCCCTTACTTTACAAGCCCCCAAGATCGTTTATAACCAATTTAAAAAATATTTCCTGATTTGGCACAATCGTTTCTTTCAAAATGTGAACTTTTATGACACATCTACAGAAAAGATCCACTTATCTGACTTAAGTGTTGGGTTAATTTGGGGAAAACATAACAAAGGTATACAGGCCTCGCTTAAATAGTCATATTAGTACATAGCCATACATAAAAGTGATCCTTTGACATAGTCATACCTGTCCCTTCCAAGCCCGAAACACGGTCTGTGGGCCTAATTTTCCGTTCGTGCATCTCTGTGCCATGCGGGTTGAAGAGAGCATACTCGTGATCACCATTTACATATGCCAACAAAGTTGTGTCTGGATTATCATCCATATCCATACTATCATCTATGGATCTATTACTTTGAATAAATGCAATCCCCCCACCGATTGCCTGCACGGTAGCAATTAAATATAAACATTGGAGATTATAATCTCATTTTAATAGAGTAAGCTTTCCATCATTAGATTAAAAGAACTGATCAAATGAGTACTCAAGGAATGCAAGATATGCAACTTTTACCTTTGTCACAAACCATGAAGCAATAGGAACAGGATCTCCGGCATTAAATAGTAGAATAGCACCACTGTCATTTTGTACTGCGGCCCCATCAAGCTCGGGTTTAGATGAGTCCGGGAACACGACAAGAACAGCTAAAAGGGAATCTTTTCCTGAACATGCTATAGCTGCATATGATGTACAAAATTAAGTGGTTAAGTATAACGAAAAGATCAACAAACTTCTCAACGAATCTTAACTTTGTGCTGCTTACTTAGAGCAGTGCTAATTTATAAAAAGAAGCATATTAATGATTACTGGTTGGTGTTAGCTAGCCTAGATAAAATGCCTTAAATGGGCCAGCAAACTGACCTTCTGTGTTAAGCTTGTATGACCAGAAAACTGACAACGTTGACATACTCCAAACTGAGAGTTGTGGATTTGAACCTCGGGACGCAGATACAAGATAATTGGACTCTCCGATAAATGAAAGATTTACAATTGACTGCAAAACATTAGAACATGAAACTGAGCACACGTAAAAGACCGATTAATGAATAAGCTGATAAAACAAAGAGTGTTGCAAATTTGCAATTCAAACGCCAACTATAAGCTGTAAGGGTACAAGAACAATCATGTTCTCCTTCTGACTGAAAGCATCATAACATAACTAGAGGACCCACCTCACGAGCAGACCCGATTACAGCCAAAAGAACATTCTTCTCTGGATCCCACAATGTGATAAAGGTTTCGGCAGCAACGGCCAATACAGAACCATCTGCAGAAAATGCAGCAGCTGTCATAGGTTTCTTCCTGTATGAACCAACAGCATGGCACGCCCACCTAGCCCTTTGAGACAATTTCTCATTCTGCTGACTTCCACGATTGCTGACCCACACCTACAATATCATAAGAATTATAAAAATGCATTTTCAAAAAAATAGAAGAAAAAAAAATGTGATATCTTACCTTGAAGTCACCACCATAAGAAGCGCTGACAGCCATACCACGAGTAGGATGGAAAGCAATTGCAGAAACACCAACATCACTGTAGAAAATCATAAGATTATATGAGTTACATCTGTTTCGGGCACAAGTTTTTGGTCATAGATCTAGAAGCTAAAAGATTTTAAGCAAGAAAAACGGAACCACCTGTGCGGCTCATATATAACAGTTGACAAGCTAAAATCATTGTTTTGTGACCCACGTTCCCAAAACTTGAGTGTTACAAAGCCCCCTATTCCTTCTTCAGCCAGTCTTGTTTCAACAGTACACATCACAGAGCCATCCAATGAAAGTGCAACTAAATTTAAAATCATCTGCAATCATGAAGATCATGAGTTGTATAATACAAACACAATACGCTCAAAGATACAAGAACCAAATAAAGAGAAATACTGATTGTCAGTCCATTAATGAAGTAAACATTGAAGCTATATGTGTAATGTGTGACTAGAATATGGTGAGTTTTAAGTTTAGCTGGATAAACCCTATCAGTAAGACAGTAACATAAATACAGTACTAGTTGACAATGCTTGACCAACAGGCCTTACTACTTAAATACACTTCATCGAGTAACACTTGCCATACAAGCCCTATTGATTGAGTCGCTTCAGTGACAGTGTGCTTGCAAGACTCGAAAAAAACTGAACCAAACAAAATGCTGAAATAGGCCCTCATCATTATTATGCAGAGCTACACATTTGAGTAACCTTCTAGCAATGGAATCACCTAAGCGACAAGATTAAGCAGGCATTTGGGCAAAACTATAAGTGGTTCATTTCGAGTACATTATAATTATCTTTAGATTATGTAGACATATGAGGACTAGAGTTTAGACAATTACTTCTCTAATCAAAGCAGGAACTAACTTCAGGAATATAAGTTTAGAAAAACTCATTGGTTGCTAATCTAAAAGGCAGCGGATGCTTAAAACCTAGGTAGCCTATCAAGTGGCCTTAACTAGTGAAAGGGAAGAGGAGGCGATTAACATCCAGGCGGCCATTTAAGCCGTCCAAAGTGGAGATTTATGAAACAGTCAAATATCAGACATAATTTCGCTGGTCAATGCCAATAACATTTCTTTCACAGCCAAACTAATAAACTAAATACGAACAAAGAGAATATTGAGCTTCCATGTCAAATTTCAATATGCTGTTAGAAAATATAAAACACATAACTTATTAGGAAAAAAGCGAGATGGTATACCGTGACATCGTCACTTGGTTGATGATTTCTTTCACAGACCTGAACCTGCAATCAGAGAACGATTTTCTTTTCAGCTACTGTGAATAATTTGTGGCAATAAAACATTGATTTCTTTCACAGACCTTGAATGGATATTTAACAAGGCTATGATTACATATTAATGAAAATTTTATAAGACAGCATAACAATTGAGAAGTTCAGATTTTATTAAAAGACTCAGAACAGAAACAGTTGAAATCTCTAGTAACAGATTTCCCTCAGAGGGTGTTGTGCCTGAGTCAATTAGAGCATGAACTCCAAGGCAGTTATGCCTAAAGACAAGACACTTCAGCATACAAGTTGCAATCCTCTAAAAAAATGCGGGGAGTTTTGGTTTTAAGAACATTTGGCACTTTAAATAAAAAAGTGACTAGGGTGCAGAAAGTGCCAGTTGTGAACATGGGATTATAGATTGTGTACCTCTGAAATTTCGCGATCATCAAACAAGCTGTAGAGCTGAATACAATAGTTCTCTGTGCGAACAGCAACCAAACCAGCAGACTGGTCAAATGCAAAATCCATACATGAGCCTCTAAATGCCTCTGGGACCGGAGAAGGAAGCTGAGTAAACAGAAAATAATGAGCGTGTAAATCCTTTAACCCTTTTATATGCAAAGGAAACATATAAAAACTTGATTGAAGGTAACCTTAATGCCAGAAATTGACTGTAAGATTTCCATTGATGGCATTTTAAGAAGATGAATTCGATTATCTGCACAAGATATCTGAAGGAACATCAGTAAGACATAGTTCAGAGAAGATTAGTAGTTTTGTTTTATACTTTCTATGCAGAAAAAGGTTATATTCTTACAGATGCAAGTGAAGGATCGGGAGAGTTCACAAAACTAAGAAGTGGGGTCCCTATTCTCGGTAAGAACTTCTTCTTGCCGGTATCAAGCTGCCAAACTACAAGGACTCCTTCTTTTCCAGCTAAAGGCATGAATAGATACAGAGGATTACATTAAATTAAGAATATAACCATTAAAAAAGCCACAAGGCAAGTCCAATGTCCAAACTCTTAAAATTTTCTTACCAGAATATAGATAAGCTCCATCTGACGAAAAGAACAAGAACTTCACTTCTGCAGAATGCCAATGCCAGGTGGTACCCGAATCAGCATCGCCATCACCTCTGACACCAGGTTTTTCCTCCTCATCCTTCATCAGTTTTCCACTGTCACCAGCAAATGTTCGATCACCAAAACCTCTCCAAATCATAATTCTCCCTGTGACATCGCCAGCTGCTACAATCCTCTCGGTTGGATGAAAAGCAAAACATGACAGCTTTTTGGAGTGCAAGAGTTTTAGCTTCCGATGACTAACATTTTTCAGATCTTTTGAAGGTACTTCCCATATACGAAGCTTGCGTTTTTCACGTATGCCGAAGTATTTTCCATTTGAAGAGATGGTTATGTTCTCTGGTTCTTTTGTCTGTAATGTATCAAAAACATACACACCTTATATTAAAAGAACAAACACAACTTTAAACTGATTAAGGCATATTACTAGTAAGGTACACACCTCTGACAATATAACTCCACTAACGAGGCGAGACTTGGTCAAATTACACTTCAAAATTTGCCCAGTTAGATCTTTGTTTGGCTTATTCTGTTTGTTTTTCGTATCTTGCACAGAGATATAAGCATAAATATCAGTCGGATTTTCAGTATTCTCTGGCTTCTGAGCATGATAGGACGGAATCACCTACAGTCACAGTTGAAATAAGTTACATTTTTCATTACATGATTAACAAGTAAGAATTATAAGATATTACTGTAGCAGTTAGAAAATAAACAATCTTATCAAGCACTAAACTGAGTGATCATATTTTTCTAATATTCAGACTCCTAAAATTCCGGTTAGAAGACAAAATTGAGAAAACAAGTAGACGAACACCAATGTCAACAATTGTATTATATATAACAAGTGTGGCAATAATCAGTATGTCTCACCTTACAACCAAGACATGCTGGTTCTTTTTATGTAAGAGAAAAACTCAAACGGCGCTTACCATACAACTGCTAAAGTATGAGGCGCTAGCAAACATTATATTAGTGTCGACGTATCAACCTCAACAGAAGGGGCTACTATTATCTTAATCTATCAAAAACGATGGTAAGGCTAAAACCACTGACAGCAATTATATTATAAGAAAACCGTGGCAATAATCCGTATAATAATCATACCCCCATGGGTTCATTTTACTAAATAGAGCAACTATAACGCCACTTACCATACAATGTGCATGACATATAGGATTACCTCCTATCTTACAGGACGACTAACTATGACTTAAGCCTAGGCGCTAGTAAACATTATATCAGGGGGTGTTTGTCTTAGCTTATTTTTTGGGCGTATGAGCTTATTGAAATTTTGATGAGCTCAATTTTTTGGGCTTTTAAGCTTATCTAGTTGAGCTTATGAGCTTTTAAAGTTCATAAGCTTATAAGCCCAAAAAATGAGCAGCTTTTTAAGCTCATGAGCTCATAAGCCCATTAAATAGGCTAACACAAAGTGTCCATGTATCAAGTATCAACCTCAACAAAAGAAGCTACTATTATCTTAGTCTATCACAAACGATGGCTTCAACTATTATAAGTGTACTATTATTTGAATGACGACAGAGGTAAGAAATTACCATAGAATAAACGGGAAAGTGAACGTCAATAGACTTAATCAACTCAGGGATGGAAAAATCCCAATACTTAATAGTACCATCAAGCGAAGTGGTCCAACAATTAGACAAAACCCTACTCCCCGGTACAACTATAACAGACGTCACTAATGCAGTGTGCCCTTCCAATTCCGCTACCTGTATTCAAAACAGTCAAACAAAGTCAAGAGTTTATATAGTACTTTAAACTTAAAAAATAAGTAACGTTGCTAGACTAAAATACCCCTACTTACAAAAGGCAAAGCAATCTATTAAGGGGTTGTTTGTTTCTGCTTATATAGCTGGGTTATGGCTTATTTGGTTTTGGGCTTATGTTTCATAAGCTCACTTTATGTTGCTTATTTAAAACTTTTTGGCCTTGTCATGTCATAATAAGCTTGTATAAGCTTATCATGTCATAAGAAGCCCGAATAGTTTCAAAATAAGCCACAAAAAAGGTGAGCTTATGAAACGTAAGCCCAAAACCAAATAAGCCATAATCCGGCTATATAAGCCGGGTATATATAACAAATTTACACATACAAATTAACACTAGTATACGCCATCGCCGCTATACACGGGTAATGGTCTAGTATATAATATAAAATAGGGAGCGTAAGAAACAACCTGCAGGGCGGTAGCAGTGCTGAAAACGGAGACGGAGTTGGCGGTGCAAACGAGGAGATTAGCTGCGTTGTTTGAGAAGGCGGGTGGGGATGAAACCAAGCTTTTTCCTCCTCTTATCATTTTTTCTTCTTTTTTATTTTTTTTGTAACCTAAACCCTAAAAGTGTGATGATTGTATATATAATCAGTTAAGTGTTTATATAAAATATAAATTGGGGAGAGTAGTAACATAACAATAACAATATAGTATAAATTTATAAGAAAATGATACCTTAGAAATTGACGGCGACTGAGGTTGAAGAAGAACAACAACAGCAAGAAAGGGTTTATGGGTTTTTGCGGTTAGGGCTTTGGGTCAAATAGCTAGGTCAAACTTTAAGACTTCTTTATTATTATTATTATTATTATTATTATTATTATTATTATTATTATTATTATTATTATTATTATTATTATTATTATTATTATTATTATTATTATTATTATTATTTTTTAATTACTTTTGTCTTAAAGCCATAAATTACCAACGTACTTTCACAAATTTTCACATCTTACCAATATAGTATGTAAAAGCTCATTGTCACCATCCAAAATTTCAAATTGTGAACAATATCACCATTATCACCCTCATAAGCTTGCATCGTTAGTCCTTTTTACTAACGGTCGTTAGTAAATAACTAAAAATTTGGATTTCTTATGTTTTCGTCCGTTTTTACACGTTTTCGTCCATTCCTACACGATTTCGTCTATTTTTACACGGTTTTTGTCCGTTCTTACATGCTTTCATCCGTTTTTACATGTTTTCGTCTGTTTTTAGACGTTTTTGTTTGTTTTTTCACGTTTTCGTCTTACAGTTTCCGTCCGATTTTACACGTTTTCATCCGTTTTTGCACATTTTCGCTCGTTTTTACACCTTTTCATCCGTTTTTACACGTTTTCGCCCGTTTTTACATGTTTTCGTTCATTTTTGCAAGTTTTCGTCCGTTCTTACACGATATCGTCTGCTTTTACATATTTTCGTCCGTTTTTGCAAGTTTTCATTTTTTTTACAAATTTTTCATCCGTTCTTACATTTTTTCATCAATTTTTAGATATTTTCGTCTGTTTTTTTCAAGTTTTCGTCCATTTTTACATGTTCTCATCCATTTTTACGGACGATAACTTGTAAAAATTGACGAAGACGTGTAAAAATGAATGATAGCTGACGAAAACGTGCAAAAACGGACGAAAACGTGTAAATAGGATGAAAACTTGAAAAAATGGACGAAAACGCGTAAAAACGGACGTAAGCGTGTAAGAACGGACGAAAACTTGCAAAAGCGAACGAATATGAGCGAAAAGGTCTAAAAACGAGTGAAATGTGCAAAAATAGACGAAAACGTGCAAAACCGGACGAAAATATGTAAAAACGGACGAAAGCATGTAAGAACGGACAAAAACATGTAAAAACGGGCGAAAACGTTAAAAACGGACGAAAGCGTCTAGGAAGGGACGAAAACGTGTAAAAACGTACGAAAACATAAGAAAACCAAATTTTCAGTTAATTACTAACGACCGTTGGTAAAAAGGACTAACGATGCAAGCTTATGAGGGTGATAATGGTGATATTGTTCATAATTTGAAAGTTTGGATGGTAATAATGAGCTTTTACATACCATATTGGTAACATGTGAAAATTTTGGAAAGTATGTTGGTAATTTATGGGTTTAAGCCACAAAATAACCACTCACCCATCTTAATTTAACTACATTTAATCGAGTGTTTTAAAACCCGCTTCGATCTGGCCGGTTGAACCGTGAACCGAAGGTCTGTTTTAAGTTGGGTCTTTGCTGAAATGCAAACCGGATTGAACCGTCAGGTTTTACTCGACCCAGTTTGAACCATAAATCGACCGGTTCGATCTATAAAATGAAAAGAAAGAGAATGCTGTAACTCGTAGATGATGTAATTAGAGATGTTGGTTGTATAATAGGACATGATAGTTGTGTAACTGTAGAATGTTGAAACTGTAGATGATGTAATCAATTAATTGTTGTTTCGAATTGTTGTATGCGGTTGTGGTTGAATATGGGGTCGGTGTGTTTGAGACATGAAAGGGAGTATGTGCTTGCTTTTTTATGGTGGTGGAATGGATAATAGAAATGATAAAAGATAAGTCGTAGATAAAGTGAGGTAAACTAATCTAGTGATTTTTAAACAAATGCAAATATATTATTTGATGGCATGTTCATTCATCAAAATAAATTTTTGCTTTTTAAATATACAAGTAATTTTCAATATGTTCTTGTTGGTTGTGAAAAAGACCAATTAATAAAACTGAGATACCAGCTTCTTTAATAATGCATATGATGTTTGTATGCTACACGCTTGAAATCCTTTGCCATTTTTTATATGTATAATACAAATAATTGGTTTTATCTTTTGACATAAAACCGGTTTGACCCGCGGTTGAATTGATGACCTGGTAAACCGGTAAATGGACCATGTCAATTAAAAACCGGGTTTTAAAACATTGATTTAATCAACTAAATAATTGCAAGGAGATAGCGCGTGAGATGGTAGCATGTGGAACGAGCATGAAGAAATTAACGATACTTCTAATTAATTCTCGCTGACCACGTCCTATGGGAATCATTGAGTAGCAAATCAAAATGAAAAACTCACATCCTATTTCTTTCTTTTATTTGTTTTTGTATATATTTTTTTTATTTGTTTAGTACAATTTTTGACTGATATAGGGATCAAATGGTATATGAGAGGCTCACATGCCTCTTGCCGACCAGCCTTACTTCCACGTGATGAGACGAAAAGTGTTACGCTTTTAGGGGGTCATTTAAGCCCTAATTCGTATAAATGTGATCAAATATTGCCCTAAATCGTTCCTTTTGTCATTTTAGGTACTTTTGAGAGGAATTCTGGAAAACATGCATATTCGGACGTTTTTAGAGCATAAAAGTGAAGAAAACGACAAAGTCTCAAAAGATGGTGATTTATAACCTGACGGCGTCAGAAGTCACAAGGTGACACCGTCAAAAAGTCTTGACAAAAGAGTGGAATCCAATTTTCAAATGACGGGCCAGAGGATTTAACACCTGACGCCGTCAGGTGTTGGGAAAAGTAGGCCGTCAGGAGTAAAGTTAAAGAGTGACGGCCCATAAGAGTTTATAAGGTGACGGCGTCAGAAGTGGATCTAGGCCATCCGAGAAAACTATTGGCGGCGAGCTGATGGCGTCAGCCCTTATAACCTGACGCCGTCAGAGTGTAAAATCTATATATAGTTTTCTAATTTTCATTCATTAGTGTGGAACTTTGTGGAGAACTTTTAGGGCAAACCCTAAAGTCGAATTTC
>LBNU01002282.1:215434-240751 GCA_014162995.1 Artemisia annua
TTTCTCCATATGTTTTTCAACAAACACAATACGATTTAGTATAAAATTTAGTTTTATTTTAATTGCATAAGTACGTAACTTGGGTTAGTTGACCTAGCACTAATTCCGCCCTTCTTCCAAAACCGATATTTTACTTGCTTTCCATAAAACATAAAAATACAAAAAGAATCTTCCTTCCACCCTTAGACCTATTAGAGTAGTTTTTCTATCCTAACGAACACTATTCCCTGTGAGAGAACGATCAATCCCCCGTACTTACCACTATCCTATACTACATCGGTCAGGTACACTGCCTAGTGGGGTTGTAAGCCTCTTGAGATCCCTCGAGAGGTAAAACCTGTTGTAAGGTCACAAAACCACGCATCACCACTCACTCCTACTCACCATACATCCGTTTTGGACACTCTCACACCTTTATAAAGATATACCCCCACTAAATACCTGCACACACTCACAATCAATGTTGCAAAAATTGTGAGTCGGTAGTGAGGCGGTTAGCGTGTAATAGCCGATTACAAGGCCGATTACCTTGTAATTGCCGATTACAAGGCCGATTACCTTGTAAAAATCAACAAGGTGGAAGGCCGTGTACCTTGTAATCGCCGATTACAAGGCCGGCTAGGCCGATTTTTTCAACATTGCTCGTAATTCAAATAAAAAACAATTACTTTTTGGAGTGGGACCCAAGTTTTTACACAACTCACTTTGATGAGCCACTCGCCATACGGATACAAATTTGACTGTGACTTCTAATTCTGTTTTGAGAGTCACCATGGTGAGTTGGTTACTCACTACCACTCCGTTTATTTAATAGGATGGTGCCGTTTGGCCCATTGAATACTGTAGCTCGTGTACTATGGATATGCAAATCACAATATCAACCAATTAAAGGTTCAATTAACTAAAACCATGGTCAGTAAAAATTTGCTATTGCCCCGTTCAAATTTGAGTTTTAGGATATTTTATACTCATGTATTTGAGTCAATAAGTCATTTAGGACTAGAGGTCTAAACGGTTCGGGTAAAATAGTTGCTCGTTTGCGTGCAACGACTATGTAAATTATATTTTGATGAAATAAAACCTTTTTTTTATATATAAAAAAAATAAAATTCCTTATTTATGAAACCATTTCCCAAACAACAAATCCAAACAACAAAAATCAATGGTATGGAACTCTTGCATTCATTCATTTTAGGGGTTTTGTCAATCACACCATGGATCATGTTTCTACTTTGTCTATATAGTTGTTTTCTTTTGATTATTTATTAATCATAAATTTCTTTTTTCTTTTTTGTTAATCGTTTCTCCTTTAAACTGTTTAGGTTATCTTATTTTTCGGAAAACCTCATATGCTCAGCTTATTTAAGTTAGTGGGTGTTTGGGTTAGCTTATCTAAAGGAGTTATTGATTCTTCAAAACACATAAAAGTGTTTGAAGCTTATTACTAGCTTTTATGAGCCCAAATTCATAAGCCCTTTTATCTTGGTTTTTCTAGCTTATTTGTATTATTTCCAACTTTACCTTAGCTCATATTCTCTTTTTTTTTATTTGCTCAATGGTGTAATTTGAAACTACATAAGCTAATCCAAACACTACTTGTAGAGGTGTCTTTTGATACTACATAAGCTCTTAAGCTCGTTTTGTAAAAAAAGCTTAAGCACAATCCAAACACCCCCTAAGGTTATGTTTAATAAGTAGCTTATGGCTTATATTAAAAAAGGGCTTATCACATCCCCTGTTATATAAGCTCACAAGCCTAAGCCTATTAGCTTATCCAAGCACTTTAATGGGCTTATTTTGGCTATACAAGCTAATAAACCTCATAAAGTAGCTAAAAACGTACATCCAATAAACTAATAGGCTGAAGACAGTCAAAATTCAAATAAGCCCATAAGCTTATCAAAGAAGCTAATCATGTAACAACTTATATCATTTGTACATATTTCGTATTGTCATATGCCCTAATTGTTGCCTGTATACTTATTGCAGCTTTTAGAGCCACATAAGAAGGTAGTATGCTAGTGGTGTAAAACGAGAATGAATGTACAAGGCGATAGACTAAGCAACTTGCCCAATCATCTTATCCACAAAATCCTTTCTCTTGTTGGCATAAAACTTGATGTCCAAACAAGTGCTTTGACATCAAGATGGAGGTATCTTTGGACTTCATTGCCGTGCCTTAATGTCTCAATCGAGGATTTCACAACGTTGCTCAATTTTCCAAATTTGTTACTCATGTTTTATCTTGCCGTAATAATCAAATAGAAATGCATTCAGCTAAACTCAGTTTTTCCGGAAAGGCTAGTCGGGGGTTTGTCAAAAGGATTCTTGACTATGCGTTCTCCCACAATGTCAAACAACTAACTATTTCATGCTTGAGCCGAACTGAATTCCCTCTTTCGCTGTTTAGTTCTCAGTCTCTCGAACATCTCACTTTTGCTGGATTTGCTTATATGAATTCTGTTTTTGTCACATCAACATGGGAGCTCACAAGTTTAACAACATTGCACCTTGAATTTATCAAATTTAATGACGAGTTTCATACAAGCTCACACGTTACTTCCAAAGATACTGTTATTTTGTCTAAATGTGCGAACTTGAAGAAACTCGTGCTAAAATATTGCGAAATGACAAGATCAAAAAATGGTGTTGATATTTGTCATTCGGGACTTTCTGATCTCACGCTTGAAAATGGATACTTATTCGAAAATGTTATAAATGTAGTTGCACCTCAATTAAAGAATTTCACTGTTAGATACTGGCAAGGATTGCATCTGAATTCTGCACCTGAGCTTGTGTCCCTGCGCTTTGAAGGTCTGCAATCTCAATGGTTGAAGTTTTCTTCATATGGGTTTTGTACTTTGGAAAATGTGGATCTACGTATCATCAAAGAGCGTGATTATAAGCCAAACAAGCCAGACGCTCACACAGTTTTTGATCTACTTCAGCAGCTCCATAGTGTCAAATATCTTACGCTTTAATGTGGAAATGTTTCAGGTAAGTTGGTACCAAGACGTTGTTGTCCTGTATCTTATACTCATATAATTCTTAATATGTAATTTCTTTTGCAGCTTCTTTCTCCACTAATGGAACTAATCTCATATCAACCTTCTCCGTTTGTTAACTTAAAGAGTTTAAAGGTTCATCCACACGATTTCTGTGTAAAAGTGCTAGAAACTATACCTGCTGAAGTAAAAAAGTATTTGCTAGATGCTTCTCCAAGTGCCACCTTCACAGAGGTCTCATACGAGGTATTTATGCCATAACTGTGTGGTCTTACTTACCGTGCGGTGTGCTTGGTGATTAAAGCTTGGATTGACTTCTTCATGTTACTGATGTTGATATAAACTTTTACTTAGCTCTTTGAAACATAGTTAACTCAAACACATGTTCGCTTTCTGGTCACACAAACATCTCAGCTTTGTTTAATATAATAAAAAGTAAAAAGCGTAGTTGTTACCAATCGTAGCCTAAACTTTTAATTTTCTATTTATAACACTATAATCGTTTTGTGTGTACTTTAACTTCATGTTTTTTATGTTGAAGGTTGTAGTAGAAATTGATATGCGGATTTTCTTATAGTAAAATCTCCCTGTTCCTTTCCTTTTATAGAATTAAAAAGAATCTGAAAAAAAGACGTGAAAACTTGCGTTTTTCTGAAAGTAATGCAATACATTAGTCCATGGGTTTTCATCTCATTGGTTAAGCTAAGCTTGTTTTAGATGTTACTTTCACTTTGTGCTAAACTGAATCATCAGTGTTCACTACTCAGTAGGCTAGCTTAGTGAGAGTGTGAGACCCGTTACTTTTACATGTCCGTGTAAGAAAGGGAATTGAAAACTGGGAATTATTTACAATAAATCAAGAATAGTCGCATGATTCTTCTAAACACTATATGTTTCATTCAGGAGATGAGAGCATTGAAGAATGTCGAATCAGCACTTAACTGTATGACAGAACTCAGGGAGATGCTAGAGCATGAGAAAGCAAATATCGAGACCAATATAGCTCATATGGATCGAGTTATGACACCAATGGAGTGCCATAAGCCAAATATGCATGAGCAAGATAAAATGCAAATTGACAAGTGGGAAATGAGGAAGCAGATCGGTAGCTGTTGGAAAGATCTGCGTGCTCACATCGAACATGGGGAAGCAAAGACTTGTGACATTATTTCAAAGTTGTGCCACATTGAAGAATTACTGACAGAGCTTCCTGCATCGAAGAGGTCCCATATTGAAACATCTTTTTCTAAGTTGTGCACAGAGGCTGACATTGTCATGGATGCTATAAGGAATTCTATGAAGATCCAATCTGATGAGAAGCAAAGCCGCTTAAGTATCTACTTTCACGAACTTGATATAGCAGTGAAGCCTTCCTTTTAGCTAACTGTATGTTTTCTATTCCAATTTACTCAGAAGTTGATATATTAAAAATGTCAAAAACTGGTGGCATAGTATCCTCTGATAGCCTTTTGTGAATCGAAATGGTAAAGTACTGCTGTGTATTTCTTCTGGTTATGGATTCAACTTGAAGGCTATGTTGTTTGCCGCTATCCTATGAAACTAGCACATGGCAATGATTTGGGTTGTAATACTTAATATCTTCAAGTATGATATTTAAGCTAAGTAGATATATTTGTGACCTCATTCGTTAGATCAGTGTTGTACACTGCTTTGCAAACGTAATGGCCAACGAACAAAGTTGTGATCGACTAATAAGCTTGGATCTCACCTTCACCTGCATCTACTTTGATGGCAAACATGACTTAGACCATGTAACAACAGAGCTTAACTTACTGCATCTTCTCAACTCCAGCCACATTCAATAGTAGCAAACTTGTGAAAATCAAGTAAGGGAGAATTGCATATTTCCCCATTTAAACTTCATTAAAGGCAAAAAAAAGCCAAAAGAACCACTATAACACAAAGTAAAATGTATGATGAAAACCAATTCAATTCCACTTTCTATATAAAATCAAATCAAAGCAAATCTAAACCCCATCACCCCACCACCAAACCATGTTTTATTTATGCTTTGGTTGATGACTTGATAAGCATCCTACAACAAACACAATTATAAAGTTGTTACAATAATCAAAACCTATCCAACCCGACCTGACTCGACCCGTTTCATATCTTGTCAACCTTATCAGCCTTAACAACAGGATTCGCCTTTGAAATCAAATCTCGTCCAGTCTTCTTGAAATCAAATTCACATTTATGCTCTTCAGGGTACCTATGACTCCCACAAAAAGTCTCCCCACACCTGCACTTAAACCCCATGACACCAACTTTCGTATTACAATCGAAACACCTGTTCGTAACCTTAACCTTGATCACCTCCTCCAAAACAGCCGGTTTCGCAACCTCTTGAACCGCAGCAGAAGATGAGGAGGAAGAACTCGAAGAATCGACCTTAGAGAAAGTGAAAACCTTGTTCATAGCAACCTTGGCCGAAACAGCTTTCTCGTTTTTATTTAGTTGTTCACCATAACATTTTGAGCATAGGTTATTCTAGTTTGCTGAGCCGTAGAAACCGCACCCGTTGGCGCATAGTCCTTGCTCTGTTAAAATTTAGAAACTATATCGTTGGAATGTACAATTAAGCAAGAGTTAAAGGGTAAAATGTTAAAATTTGAAATGAATGAAAGTGAATGTATCATATGAAAAATTCAAATGTACAATTAACCATGAGTTAAAGGATAAAAAGTTAAAGTTTGATAATTGATGCATTAAAGATTGACACACGCCTTATAAAAACTCACTTAACTTGCATCGAAATCATGTATTCTTAAAAATGATAAGAGTTTTATTTTGAAAAAATTGTATATTAACGGATGATTAAACAAAGCTCATAAAGTTGTTAGCAAATTATTGTAGGGCTGAGCAAAACCGAACGAGTCCCGACACCCGACCGAAACCGATTAATACCGACAGAAATCGACCATAACCGACCAAGACTCGGGTCGGGACTCGGTTTGGATTTTCCACCTTATCGAGACTCGGGTCGGTCGGGACTCGGGTCGAGACAAAGCAAAACCGGGAAAACACAAAGAAAACCGAGTCACCCGACTGAAACCGACCAATACCGAACCGTCCCGAGTAAACCCGAGTAGTTTCGGGTCGGGATTCGATTTGGCTTTTTGGTTATCTCGGTTTCGAGACTTGTCGGTTCCGGCCCCTAGATTATTGTTATGGCGAAACTTATGAGGCCATTGTTCACAAATTATTGTCGTCAGCAAATCCTTATAATAATATAAGAAATTATTGGTAATTTGGTATGGCAAATTATTGGTTCAAGTGTTTTTGTTTAATCACATACGCAGTTTACAATCATCAAGGACTTGGCCCCCAAGCCCCACCCAATTAGCCTTGGCCTATATAAAGCAAGCAGCCCCTGAACCAAATCTAACCGGGTCAACAACAACTTAACCGACTCCTACAACTTCTTCTTCTTCTGTAAACAAACCAATCCCTTTATCATTCCAAAAGAAGCTAAAAAAAAAAGATCAAAACTTGAAAATGAGATCATCATCATTATTATCATCAACAAAAGTGGTTGCTGAGAATAACCGAGGTTTAAATGGTCGTTTTTTAACTCTTCATAGCCGCCTTTATAATGCTCTCGGCCTTGGTTTCAGGTTGTTTTTTCTAGTTTCATCAAACATAAGATTCTTTTGTAATTAAGGTTTTAGCTAAATGTTCCAACTGTTTTGTGGTCTTTAGCTTATTTGAAATATGTTGTGCTTATTAGCTAGCTTGATATAAGCTCTTTTATATGACCACCTTATAGCATTGTTTGGGTTAGTTTATTTTCCGGGCTTTTTTGAATTTGGAAAATCTAATAAGCCCACGTTTTTGTTTTTGTTTTTGTTTTTTTTTTTTTTTTTTACTTAGGAGGTTATTAAGTTAGGCTTGCAGACTTAAATACTCCGTAGCTCAAGTTGATAAGCTCATAAGTAACGAAACAGTGAGCTTATGAGCTTTTCCAATTTCAAATAAGCTCGTGAGCACAGAAAATAAGCTTATAATAGGTTGTGCTTATGAGCTTAATATAAGCTCTTTTAGATGACCACCTAATAGCATTGCTAGGGGTGTTTGGATTAGTTTATTCTCCGGGCGTGTGAGGTTATTTGAATTTGGAAAATTTCATAAGCCCACTTTTTATTACTTATGAGCTTATCAAGTTAAACCTACGGACTTAATCTACAAGCTCAAGTTGATTAGCTCATAAGCTAAAAAAGTGAGCTTATGAGCTTTTCAATTTAAATAAGCTCATAAACGCAGAGTATAAGCTAATCGAAAGACACCATAACTAAGTTGTTAAGTTGGATACTAAAGAATGGTAATTGTACTTTGAGCTTTTAGTAAGCTATTAAGTTTTGATGATGCGATATAGAGTATTATATACGAGTATTGATAAATTTGAAGAGGTTTTGTTTCTTATATTGGTTACCAACTTCCTTTTTTATTTGTCCCGTTTAGTCATTGTGGATTTTGTTTATTAGATCACGTTGCGTCATGTTATCATATCGTAACTCGTAAATGTGACCCATTTAGTCATTGTAGGTTTTATTTTACATTATATATAGATCTAACAATAATATACATAAAAGCGATTATGTTGTAAATCCGGTTCTTTTTGTAAAATGACTTGAACCATCTTTTCACGACTCATGTAGAACGAAGTACATTAGGTACTAAGCTTTGCAAAAAAAAGTACAATGTCTAAAAAGGACAAATGAATTCTGATTCAACATAAGATTACTGTATCTTGTAATCAAGAGGAAAATGCTTATTGTCAAGTACTCTCGGGCTCTTTTACGGTTATAAGTGTTAGTGTTTCATCATTGTGTAGTTGAAGTAAATGATTGACATAATAATGTACCTGCATTAATTGATAATATGCTGGAACTATCGATTCATATGCTTCTTATGGATTGCAGAAATGATGAGGGGGGAAGGAAGTGGTCTTGTACAGATGCCGAGACACAAAGACATGTTGTTCGCTCGATTGATGCTTTTCTTGATTGTATATCGAGTGACACATCACATCATCCTTTAGTAAAGGTATGATATATTATTTAGCAATCTTAGTAATTACTATACGCTACACGCACCATAATTTTTTTAATTTAAATTTCAGGAATCGGTTACTGATATTGTACCAGCATTGGGAGCTACACTACTTCAGAAAAACGAAGCAGTAATGAAGTTGGCTTCAAAGGTGTTTGTAAAAATGGTTAATGTTATACCTTATTCAGTTATTGAACCTCGCGTGTTGGATATAGTCCGTCCCATATCATCTTCTTTATCTTCATGTCATGTACCAGTTGTTACTTCATGCGCCACTGCTTTGAACTTGATCCTGTCAAGTTTAACTTTTAAAACAGAAAAAGATGTAATTAAAGTTTTGGAACAAACAGAGACGATTAATAGTATCATTCAACATATACGATCTAGTGGGAGTAAGCCAGTTGAGTTCTTCTTGGAGACGCTCTCTCTTTTGAGTAAACTACTGTGGATTTGGCCCTCTTCTAGATATCGTATTTGGAGCGATAGTGGATTAATGGAAGTATTAGCTTCTCTTAGTCGTGAGCCTGTTCTTTCTATCAAGGCTGCAGTTTTGCAGCTGTATTCAACCATAGGTATTTAAAATGAATTTTTTGAATTAGTGTTTTATTTTCTTACATGCACTTTCTGAACAATTTCTAATTATGGGTACCAGCCTTATGTAGACATGGAGCTGAGAAGCTTTTAGATACTGGAAGCCCGCTTGTACAACTTATGATTGAATCCATGGACGATGGGAACCCTAGCTACTTACAGTTGGCTGGATTTACTCTGGCTGAACGCTTCGCGGTATTATTCATAATTAAAGGTGGCAAAATGGGTGGGTCGGGCAAGTTGGCCAATGAACCGGTGTATTTATGATTTCGAAAACCGACATAAGATAACAATATCTTCTCATTATATAAATTAATTAAGGACGTTGTATGAATTTAAATACATGAATTTTGACCTGCTTTTAGCTATATTTTGGATTTCTTCTTAAACATTTCAATCTATAAAAAAAACCGTTATTTAACCTATAACCGGGATAAAGTTTCCATTTCTAGGCTCTAGTCATCACCTATTTTTTAGCGAAGTTATAAATATATATTTATATTGGCTTAACATGTACAAAATATCGTGTTAATTAGGTAAGTGAAGAAGGACGATTGAAAATGATTGAGTCGTATTGCGAGCCATTAGTTAAAGCTATCATAAACGGACTCAACAACTGGACCTTGTATTCAGGGAAGCTTACAAAAGACCAGATGTCATTGATTAGGGTTGCTTGTTGTGTGTCCAAGATCATTTGTTGGCATGGGAAGCATCACGGTTACTTTTGGAAACTGGGAATTGAGAGTGTTCTCCTTCGACTACTTCTAGATGATTTGCATATCAAACAGCTTCCTGACCAGTTTTCGTCATCAGAGGAGATGATCTCCGTGGCACAGGATGGTTTAAGTGCTAACTTTTTACCTGTACTTAAGCCTCATGTTTGGGATATTCTTGGGGGTCTTGCAGCACATTGTGCAGAAGATTTCACTGCACATACGCTTAAGAGTGAACATCGCCTGAAATTCCTCATCACATGTGCCTGGTAATGTTCTTGGTCTTCTTGATATTTATTATTATTGAAAGTGGCAAGTTGGGCTTGTTGATTAACGGGTCAAGTGGGCTGGGGATGAAAGGATTCTTTTTGGTTCGGGTCGGAATGAGCCGGGCAGGGTTGACCCGCAAACACTTTCCTGTCCATAATTTTTGGAGGTTGCTTTCATTGAAAATAGACTTTTGGTTACTTTTAGCACCATATTTTTTGGGTTTGACCCTTTGAAATAAAACGCAACCCTGATGAACCAATATATAGGTAAGTGGGTCAAAGTTGCCACTTTTGTTTATTTATGTATATGGAGACTACTGTTTTGTTGCATAGTTCTGAGATTTTTGGTTTGTTTGCTTATGTCTTTTGACAGCTTAGGGTTTGTGGATTCATTGCGTTCAACCCGTCAGAGTTGCGTAGATGTTGTAAATGAACCGGTGTCTAAAGCAGTTTTATTAATGATTTATTCTCCTTCCAAATATATAGCATCTCAGACCAAATCCATATTGTCGGGTATGTTAAAGCCAACTGCCAACGAGGATATCAAGTACCTATTGAATTTCCTTAATGCCACATCATCAGGTTTCAACAATACGTCTGATAAGCTTCAAGTAGTAAACTTGATAAGCCTAGCATGTTATTCGGGTCTACCTCAATATCGCAGGTATGTTATGAAGAATCAAGGGATAAAGATATTGCTATCTTTCTTGCAAGTATTGTCGAGTAACCACGTTCATGCAGAACGGATGAATTTGTCACTTCATTATTGTGACCATACAATGAAGACCTGTTGTTACGAGTGTGAAGAAGACTGGCAAGGTGATGAAACATTTCTGCTTTTTGGTTTATTGGGGTTAGCTGAATTGATACATCATTGTAGTTCAGTAAAAGGACAGGTGTTTGAGTCTACCGAGGCTCAAATTGTTACTGAGATATACAAGATCTGTGTCAATTCACGTGCTTCAGGACCAAGATGGTACGGTGCTTATCTTCTTAGCTATTTTGGCTTGTATGGTTTTCCATCAAAACTTGGGAATAGGATCGGGAATGTTCTCAATGGGGATGAACATACAAATTTGACATTAGTTCTTGCTAATCACGAGCTTGTAAATGTTCATGGTGTCATTGTTAGAGTTCGTTGTCCATCGTTGTTGCCTTCTAAGGAATTAGTGGAAACTTATAACGGCAAATCTTTAAAGAAAGAAGTTCGGCTCTCTGCTCATGTCAATCACGAGGCGTTAATGAAGTTGTTGGAATATGTCTACTCGGGACATTTAAATGCAGGAGAAGACCTTTTAAAGAGATTGAAAACATTAGCTAAACATTGTAATTTACAGCCTTTAGTGCAAATGCTTTGCAAAACTCGTCCGAAGTGGAGGACATGTTTTCCAAGCTTTGACCTTACCTCTGCTCTTGGACCTGACGGGTCCCATTTCTCGTAAGGACCTCTTTCTTTTAACTTAATCATAATTACTAGTTTAAGTGCATCTTTTTTATGTTTTGCTGGTTTTTGCACTTGCTCATCATATTCACGTTTTGTGTTGTTTATAATAGTTTGTTCACTATCGCAGGGACATCATCCTTGAAGCTAAGGGTAATACATCTGAGGACTGGATTTGTGGAACATGCTCGTCATTAAAGCCACACTTACATGCTCACAAGGCCATTTTATGTGCAAGTTGTGACCACATGCGTGCTTTACTTTGTTCAGGAATGCAAGAAAGGTATTTAGAGATTGTCTACATTCATTGTTATATATGATGTTATCAAATTTACCCAAAAAAAAGTAGATTCATTTAAATGTCTACTTACTTTGGTTTATCATTCCTTGCAGCCAGTCGGAAAGTATAAGGGTTGATCTTGGTTGGGAAGCTTTGATTAAGCTAGTTAACTGGTTTTATTCTGGTAAACTAGTACCGAAGCCAAAATATGGCTGTGTATGGCATAATCTAGACGAACAACAAAAATTAAATGAAGTGATTCCATATGTGGAGCTTTATTGCCTTTCTGATAGTTGGCTTCTCGAATACATTCACAAGGAATGCTTAAATGTAATTGCAAGTTCCTTAGATTCGGCTAGCATGGCAATCAAAATAATCCAGATTGCGGCTGATTGTTTTCAATGGGATTTGGTGGGGCTGGCAGCCAAATCTGTTGCGCCTTCATATCATCGTCTACGTAACTCTGGGGAGCTTCATGAACTTGATGAAGAGCTTGTTGATATAGTACGTGTTGCTTCTGTTGAATACTCTCAAGGTGGTGGTCGAATGTGATTATAGAAAAAAAGTGTCTACCAGTATAGATTTTGCGCTAAAATATAGTGGGTATAGATAAAAATGTTACAGTAGTTTCAGTTGCTATATAGAGGAAGGTTATATATGCAGAATTTCCATCTGTGTTCTTTATTGAATTATCAAATGATTTTGAGCTCTAAATCACAACAATTTTGTGGAATATAGTGTTGACAATCAACCGGTGATATTATTACCATTACATGTCTGTCGTTTACACTTTATTCTTGATGATAGTGTGAAAGACATTTAATAGATACTTGTGAACTCATCACACTTGTCTGTAAAATCAACTGTTTGGTACTAAAAAATGGTTTTTATGAAGAAGTATTTGTGCTAAAATCTCTAATACAGCCTCGAATCAAGAATCTCGGGTGTGACGAAATATGGTCATACAAAGAGAATACCTTTGCAAGAAAACGAAACCACATTAAACTGTAAATTTATAAAAAAAATAATTTATTAAATAATATTAATAAATTTATTAAAGAACAAGAATTACAACATCAAATTCGAGAATTAACCGCTTCTAATAACAATTTGATTTCCAAATTGGATCAAGAAAAATTTGAGCATAAACAACAAGTTGAACAACTCAATGCCGAAATTTTAAAAACAAAAACTGAGTTGTCTACTTGTCAAGCTAATTTTTTATTCTCTCCGTTTCAAAATTATAGTTCACATTTCCTTTTTGGAACGTCTCAAAATAATTGTCCACTTTCCTTTTTAAATAAAAAATAAAGAATAAATGAGGAGAATATTCTCTTTGAGTGGTTGAGAGTTATAGTGGTCCCATTTTTCTTAAACTTTGTGATTTCTCTCTCATGACAATAATTTTGAGACGGAGAGAGTAGAATACAAACAAACTCGAGGAAACGAGTTGATTCTTACGTTGATGAAATTGTCGAATTGGAAAGCAAACTTAAAGAGTTTTAAAATGTTGTTTACAAAACGGGTGAGTCTATCACTACAGTACAGAAGTTCACTTAAAAACAAAAACCCAACGGTTATGGTTTTGCTCTTGGTGACGACACACCATATTTTCTAAAGACATCACTCAAAGAAATTTCAAAGTTGTATAATGCAGAACAATTATTTGATGATTCAATTGTGTGTGTTGTTGTATATAATTGTGAGGAAGAAGAGAAAAAGGAAGATGAGAGTCAATACAAAATGAGCAATGTTTTTTACAACAAACCTTTTGATTACTCAAAACTGCCTTATATAAATGATTCTTTCGTTCCTCAAAAAGAGAAAACTGAACAACCATGACATTTAACACAAATTAGTGAACCATCTTCTGATGTTGCCAACTTTTCGTAGCATCTGGCTTACAAAACACTGAGAAACAATACATATCATCTAAAAGGAAGGTCAACGTAATTGGAGTTCGGAGATAACAATATTTTTTACTTTTTGTTAGTGTAGTTTCATACCAATAATGATGAATATTGTTAAGCACGAAAGGTGACCGATTTGGTAAAAAATGGCTGTTGACTGATTATCAAAGTGTGGGAGTTCACAAGTTCAAAAAATGTTACGTCAACTCCAAAAAAAAAATAATACTGTAATAACAATAATAATAATAATAATAATAAGGAGCTTTACGTGTTTTTGTGACAGTGTGTTAAACTTACGTTTTGAGTTTAAGCTTTATTTCATAAGCAATTTATAACTTATAAATAATACGGTCATGCTTTAGTTCTTGAGTTAGCTTATTCTAGTCGATAAAGTGAATGATCAAAAAATACATGAACATTTAAGATTCTAATTGTTACATGAGGATGTAAAAGTCTTTCGCTATAACACGATTTACGCACTCACATTCCTAAAATAAGCCACAAAAATTAAGCTTGTTAAAACTCTCTCACATAAGCTCATAAGGACAACTACATAAGTGTAACAAACACTTGCCAACTACATAAGTTGTTAAGCTAGTTAACTGGTTTTATTCTGGTAAACTAGTACCGAAGCCAAAATATGGCTGTGTATGGCATAATCTAGACGAACAACAAAAATTAAATGAAGTGATTCCATATGTGGAGCTTTATTGCCTTTCTGATAGTTGGCTTCTCGAAGACATTCACAAGGAATGCTTAAATGTAATTGCAAGTTCCTTAGATTCGGCTAGCATGGCAATCAAAATAATCCAGATTGCGGCTGATTGTTTTCAGTGGGATTTGGTCGGGCTGGCAGCCAAATCTGTTGCGCCTTCATATCATCGTCTACGTAACTCTGGGGAGCTTCATGAACTTGATGAAGAGCTTGTTGATATAGTACGTGTTGCTTCTGTTGAATACTCTCAAGGTGGTGGTCGAATGTGATTATAGAAAAAAAGTGTATACCAATTTAGATGTTGCGCTAAAATATAGTGGGTATAGATAAAAATGTTACAGCAGTTTCAGTTGCTATATAGAGGAAGGTTATATATGCAGAATTTCCATCTGTGTTCTTTATTGAATTATCAAATGATTTTGATCTCTAAATCACAGCAATTTTGTGGAATATAGTGTTGACAATTAACAGGTGATATTATTACCATTACAGGTTACACTGTATTCTTGATGATATTATTACCATTTAGATACTTGTGAACTCATCACACTTGTCTGTAAAATCAACTGTTTGGTACTAAAAAATGGTTTTTATGAAGTATATGTGCTAAAATGTCTAATGCAGCCTCGAATCAAGAAGCTCGGGTGTGACGAAATATGGTCATACAAAGAGGATACTTTTGCAAGAAAACGAAACCGCATTAAACTGTAAATTTATAAAAAGAAAAATTATTAAATAATATTAATAAATTTATTAAAGAACAAGAGTTACAACATCAAATTCAAGAATTAACCGCTTCCAATAACAATTTGATTTCTAAATTGGATCAAGAAAAATTTGAGCATAAACAACAAGTTGAACAACTCAATGCCAAAATTTCACAAACAAAAACTGAGTTGTTCACTTGTCAAACTAATTTTTTAGAATACAAACAAACGTCGAGGAAACGATTTGATTCTTATGTTGATGAAATTGTCGAATTGGAAAGCAAACTTAAAGAGTTTCAAAATGTTGTTTACAAAACGGGTGAGTCTATCACTACAGTACAGAAGTTCACTTTAAAACAAAAACCCAACGGTTATGGTTTTGCTCTTGGTGACGACACACCATGTTTTCTATAGACAGCACTAAAAGAAATTTCAAAGTTGTATAATGCAGAGCAATTATTTGATGATTCAATTGTGTGTGTTGTTGCATGGAAGAAGAGGAATATGAAGATGAGAGTCGATAAAAAATGAGCAATGTTTTTTACAACAAACCTTTTGATTACTCAAAACTGCCTCATATAAATGATTCTTTAGTTCCTCAAAAAGAGAAAACTAAACAACCATGACATTTAACACAAATTGTTGGTCATGTTAAACCAGTGGCACAAATAAACGATCCTTGCTAAGTGCATGCTAGTGTTGCCAACTTTTCTAGTAGCATCTGGCTTACTAAACACTGAGAAACAATACATATCATCTAAAAGGAAGGTCAACGTAATTGGAGTTCGGAGATAACAATATTTTTGAATTTTTTGTTACTGTAGTTTCATACCAATGTTGATGAATATTGTTAAGCACAAAAGTTGACCGATTAGGGAAAAAATGGCTAATGATTGATTATCAAAGTGTGGGAGTTCACAAGTTCAAAAAATGGCTGTCACGTCAACTTCTTCAAAAAAAAAAATAAAAAAAAAAAATGAAAAATAAAAAAAGAGCTTTACGTGTTTTTGTGATGGCGTGTTAAACTTATGTTTTGAGTTTAAGCTTTAAATTTTTTAACAAAAAATATTAATAAAAAACGAGTAGCTCTAAAAATCTTTCAAAAAGCTTGCTACAAAAACATTATTATTGACAAAATTAGTCGAAATCAGAGCTTATGAAAGCTGAAATTAGAGATGAAGCTTTTACTTTAAGATATCTCACAAGTCATAAAATAACCGAATTTAAAGCCTATAATTATTAATGATGGATTGAGGGTTTTGAGAATGAGGAATACGAACGGGATTGATTGAGGGTGTGTGGTTGGTTGATATGGGTTTTAAATATTGGAAAGATATCTCAAAATAAGGGTATTTTCATAGCCACCTTACATGGTGGGTTTAGAATTGATTCCTAGTCTATAAACATTTTACAAATGAAAACTGGAACCCAACCAACAAACCAAATAATAATATCAGGGTGCATTTGACATGGGTATATGAGAATGGTGTTATAGGTTGATTAAATGTGTTTGTTTAGTGTGCAAATGAATGAAATAGGTATATCATAAAGTTACCCGCAAATTTGGTTTGTATAAAATCCATTTCGTGGGCCCAATCTTTTTTTCACTACAAAATTCAAATAACTATACAGTTTTACATACAATATTTTAGCATCCTAACATAAACAATCCTAATAATACAATTTTTTTTTAGTTGTCATTCTGGCTCGTACAAAATCTGATTGGAATGTAATAATAATTAAACCGATACCTAAATAAATCTTGCTAATAATAAACCAACCGCCCTCTAAAATAAAAGGTATAAAAAGCAGCAGCAAAAGAAAGGTTGGTTTTAGTTGATTTTCAAAAAGCTTCTAATAAATTCTGGAAGGAAGCGCAACCCAAACAAAAAATAATCCAAATAAGCCGCCTTAGAAAAAAACAAGCACCTCTCTTCATCATCATCATCATCATCATAACCAGAAAATAAAATTCCAAAATCGAATTGATTGATTAAGGGTTTAGAAATAAAAAGGGATGTCGGTGATGATAGTAACAAGTTTGGGGGAATTAGTCATCGATTTGCATACCGACCGCTGCCCCCTCACCTCCAAAAACTTCCTCAAACTCTGCAAGTAATTTTTTTTTTTTATTATTTTATTTATTTATTTTTTTAATAAATTATATGCTTATTTAGGAGCACTAGTAGCTGTTTGTTTGTTTTATAGTAAGTGTTTGGTAACGTAGCTGTATTCGTAGTAATTAAAATGTAGGTAGATCCTAATAAACGCTTCTTTTACTAGCCTTTTAAATAGGGGAGTCATAGCCAAACAAGCATTATATTTAACCACCCAAGGGGGTCGCCTAGTGGCGAAAGGCTTAACTATCATGAATCACTAAAATGTGAGAGGTCTCAAGACAGGGCTTTACGCGGTTTGAGTTTGTCTGACGGTGGGTTCAAACCCCGTAGATTAGTTGGCCAATACGTCGGAAACCATGGTTAACCCAGAAAAGAAAAAAGTAGTAGCTGTTTGTTTTTTTCAAGGCATTTGGTAACGTAGCTGTATTTGTAATTAAAATGTGTAAAATGACGTAGAAGCTATAAGCTAGTAGCTAAACGTTTCTTTTACTAGCGTTTCAAATAGGAGCGTTTAAACACTCCAAAAAGCTCGATGCCAAACACAGCCANTAAAAGCTTAAGTTGTTAACATAAGAAATCCTAAACACTTCTTAATCCAATGATGGTCTGTATTATAGATTATGGACAATACCAATGCGTTTATTATATAATGTAGAGTTTAACCTGTAACTAAACGTATTTGTGATGGTTGATGCAGGACTAAATACTATAATGGCTGTCTGTTTCACACAGTGCAGAAGGATTTCACTGCACAAACCGGTGATCCTACCGGAACCGGTACCGGCGGTGATTCTATCTACAAGTAACACAATACTACATGATATTCTATTTATTTACTTCTACCTTGTTTTTATTTTGTTATTTTATAAAGCGTGTCGCTAACGTACATATAACTTATGTGCCAACTCATAAGACAATGTAAAATGTAACTTTTAAAGAGGTTCTTTAGTAGCCCCTAGTAAAAAAATGTTTTAGAACCAAAGAACATAAAACTATTATACAGTTACTTGTGCACACACATATACATATACGGGTGTTTATAAATTGGTGGAAGATGGCAAACTTAATCTGGCTCTTTTCATATATTTATGTTTATCTGTTTTAACGAGGTTATGCTTGAATTTGAATTTAAATTGCTGTTTAGGCGCAAATACTTGGCTTATGAAAAGTACATGTGTAAATTTAAGATTGAGTGTGAATCAAACCACATTCCTTGGTTTGGACTACTTTGGTGTACACTTGTTGCTGAGTTTAGAAACTCATTTAATAGTCAAATGATCGATGCTTCTGCTAATGCTTGAGGACCTTTCTTTTCAGATTCTTGTATGGTGATCAAGCTCGGTTTTTTGGCGATGAGATTCATTTGGATTTAAAGCATACAAAGATGGGTACAGTTGCCATGGCTAATGCAGGAGAGAACCTCAATGCTTCTCAGTTTTACATTACTCTGCGTGATGATCTCGATTACCTTGATGGCAAGAAAACTGTGTTTGGAGAGGTGGTTGAAGGGCTTGAAACCCTCACTAGGATAAATGAAGCTTATGTAGACGAGAAGAATAGACCTTACAAAAACATCCGGTTTGTTAACCTTTTATCATGCTTACTGTTTGAATCATATAATCTCACACCGGTATATCTTTCTTGTACTAATTTGCATTTTTTTTTGGACTACAGAATTAAGCACACTTATATCCTAGATGATCCTTTTGAGGACCCTCCACAACTAGCTGAGCATATTCCAGATGCTTCACCTGAAGGAAAGCCAAAAGATGAGGTAATGATCTTAGCCTTTTGTGGGTCTTTTAATAACATGCTATAATCCCTTCTTAGATATGACCTATTATATGCGGACTAGCCCAAAGAGAATCACACTGTTTTATTTAATTGTATAAATAACAAAAGCAGTTCACATCGAGATAAGGTTCTCTAAGTTTCAAAAGTACAAACTTGAACGGTCAGCATATGTGTCTCTTTGAGCTTGTTATGCATAGAGTTCCTGTTAAGAGTTATTTACATATCCATGTAGGTTGATGATGAGGTGCGGCTTGAAGATGATTGGGTGCCGTTGGATGAGCAGTTAGATGCAAATGAACTTGAGGAGGTTATTCGTGCCAAAGAAGCACATTCCAGAGCAGTTGTGCTTGAAACTGTATGAACTCGTGACCTTGCTTTTTCTTTCTTATATACTAGTAATTGAAGATAATGAGCCGTTTTATTTGTAAATGGCACCTGATTTTGGTTACTTTTGTATTTCCAGATAGGGGACCTTCCTGAAGCTGAGGTAAAGCCTCCTGATAACGTGCTGTTCGTATGTAAACTAAATCCCGTAACTGAAGTAAGTCTTTAGGTTTATTTAGATGTATTATGTGATACTTTCTACGACCATTGTTGTTATTTCTCAATTCTCATAATCTCCTCCTTTTGTTGACGATAGGATGATGATCTCAATACTATTTTCTCACGATTTGGAACTGTAACGTCGTAAGTTATTCAATATGGAACCTTGATTTAAAAGTTTTTATCTCCCATTTATAGTTATTTGAAAAATAACTTTTATAATTTGTTTATCTGTGCAGAGCTGAAATTATCCGCGACTTCAAAACTGGTGACAGCCTGTGCTATGCCTTTATTGGTGAGTCCTAATGCTTCTAGCCTTCGATTCATTAATCTATATTATCACTCTTTGAGTAATGAATCTATGACTACTGTTTTCTTTTCTGTGATATGAATTTCTTGGTAATTTTTTTATTGATATTCTAATACATGTAGCAGACATGTCCACTTATGCTGTTGGTTTTGGCTTATAGAAGTAACAGATTTTAGTCAAGCTAACATGGAACCCTACTTATAAAACATTATAAGCTAGTATGTTAGACAATGAATAAATTAGGTATATGTCCCTGAAATTCCCAGGTTTGTATAACAATCTGTATATTTCATGGAATTTCTAAGATAGGTTTTACAGTTTTTAAGTATACATCCTCTTAAGCTTCTGGAACTTGATAAATAACAACCATTAGAAATCATTAACTGGCAGAAATGTCATACGTTACTAATAACTGTAACAATAAAACTACTTCACAGTTTTACATAACTAAATAGCTGATGTTTTATATATGCCATCTTTTAATCTGATCTAGTATCATAGTCAATCTCTTTAACATCTTCCTTTTTACGTGTGATTTTGTGTGTGTGTGAGATCAATATCTATTGTGGTGTGACCTGATCTTTTTATATATATTTCAGAGTTTGAAGACAAAGAAGCTTGCGAGCAAGCATACTTCAAGGTATACATAATTTGTGCATCTTTTTCTTTATTATTGCATGTATTTGTAAAGAAATTTAAATCTGCACAAATTGTAAGTGATCAGATTATGAATGTCATTCTGACATTATTTCCTACATATATCTCCATGACAGATGGATAATGCTCTAATCGATGATCGGAGGATACATGTGGATTTCAGTCAAAGTGTTTCAAAGTTGTGGAACCAATTCAGGAGTAAAGGCAAGCATGGTGGAACAGGTAAGTATAGGCGCTTAAGTGATTCACAATACTTATTATATTGAGGTGTTTTGTAAAATTTGTTGTTTGTTGCGTTGCAGCTGGTAAAGGTTGCTTCAAATGTGGTTCCCTTGATCATATTGCAAGGGACTGTACCGGGAGCCCTGATGCCAAACGAGCTCCAAAATACACCTTGAAGGATGATAGTTTTACAAGAAAAGGTGGCAATGATAGCTCAAGGTTAGTAGGTTTAGTAGACGTTGTAAGATGGGTGGGTCACGTGGGTTGGGTAATTGGTCAAAATAATCCGGTTTGAGGCATGTACGGAGTAATTTTTAGTATGGTCCAGGTTGACCCACAAACACTTTTTCCCACTATATAAATGATTAGTGCGTTAAGTATCTTTANAAAAAAAAAAAAAAAAAAAAAAAAAAAAAAAAAAAAAAAAAACGCTTAGAGATTTCAAGCTGTTTGAGATAAAACACAAATCGACCAATTCATAAATAAATGGGTTGAAATTGCCAACTGGTCCTCTGTCCCTCTCTCTCATAGGTCAAGGTTTTCTTAATTTTTACTAACAAGATGAATTTGATAGGTATGACATGGTATTTGATGAGGAGACTGGTTCAAGCCCTCAAAGAAAGAAGCAGCCAAGACACCATGAGGCGGATGATCGCTATGAGCAAAGAAAAGGGAGTCATCGAGCCATTGATGAAAGAAAGCAAAATGATTACAAACGTAAAGATGTGGGGGATGAAAGAAGAAAAGAGCAAAATAGGCGAGATGATGATAGGTACCACAGATCTGGGGAGAGAAAAGAGTACAAGAGAGACGAGCGGGATTATAGGTCTAGGAATGATGATAGATATAGGAGCCGCGATGATGATAGGAGGCGAGATAGTAGAGATGATAGGAAAAGATGCAATGATGATGAGGATGATAGGAAGAAAGAAGGTCGAAGAGAGGAGTCATACAGCCGAAAAATACGCGAAGATGATGTTGGGCAAAATAAGAAGAGTAGGGGTGAAGATCGAGACAATGTAAAAAGCAGCAAAATGAGATATGATGATAGGGAGCATAAGAGTAGGAGGTAATGGTTAATTTTGGTTTGATGAGGAAGGATATGAGTTGGATAACGAATTTCGTAGCCCGTCATGTTGGAGTTTGGTCTCGGTTTCATCAAATTTTAACTATGTATGTGCATTGTGTCACACCATGGAAGTACTTATGGATCATTTACATTTACAACTGTTAGCATTTGGGGGGGTTGTACTTGGATTTTTTCCATATATGTGTTTGTTAAGTGTTAACCATTCATACTAAACTTGAGAGTAAATTACATTGTTCGTCTTTGTGGTTTAACCGATTTCATGTTTTGTCACTTGAACAATTCAACCAACTTATTTTTGTTTACACTTAGCTTCACATGAAAGCGGCGTAAAGTTGTATATCTTTCATTTAATACACTGCTATTTCTATTCTGAATTCCGCACACTGTGAACCAACAACCTCTTTTTAGAGTAAGAAAGGTCATTTTCCCCTTGACCCAAGCCGATGCATCTGTTTTGGAAAATGAGATCTTGGACTTTAGCATAATCCCAACTTACAATGTTGAAATGGACAAACTCAATGACCGTTATGACTTACCACTGAGTTGAAAACTCTGGTAACGGGCATGATGTCGTCCTCTAGTGGGCAAGGTAGCAACAATCTACTGTCCTTGATGAGATGCAAAAGGGTCATTTGATTATCATATGTTATCATGCATTTTGCTAAGATAGTGCAAGACAAGAAAGCCATTTCAAGGAAAAAAGAGCGGGATTCAGGAAGGATACCATCTAAAATAAAGAAAAAGGGTAAAGGTAAAGCAAGGAAGAAAAACGTTGTACATGTAGATGATGATGATCATTATTGTTCACCATCTCAAGAAGATTCAGAGGATGATGAATCACTATCTATGTACAATGGCAGAGGTTGATATAGGTCCGAGATTGTTAAAGTGGCAGAGGTTGATGCTCAGTTCAGCAGTAGTAGTATGGGTGTTGGTTAGAGAGGTCTGTGTTTGGCATCGAGTTGAGGGGTGAGTCTGCAACTTGTTATGAGCTTATATATACATAAGAGGTACAATAATTTCGGAGGTTTCATGTATAAGTATTTTTTTTTTGGTGTCTAGATATTTTTTTGGCTCCCACGAGTCTTATACAAGTATTTTTTAGGGTCAAAAAATTTGACACTTGGTGACTTGGTGTGTTGGAGAGTGTTGAGTTTTGGGGCCACAAGATCTGATCACTTTGTTACACCACTTTCTTATCATGATTCAGTGGTCCTCTTATGTACAGTGAGAAAAGACAAACCATTTAATTGTTAATTGTGAAGAATATCTAAAGGCTCGGCGTGTTTACACACCAGCTGTTTGGTAAATCAACACCATCAATCAAACACCACTCAGTCATTACCCAAATAAATATATTCGGAATATATTTTCTCTCTCACACACAACCCATATCATCTGCCTTTTAAATAGTGTTGTTTCTAACTAGTGTTGTGTTTGGACGAAGAAAATGTTTGATTGTTTGTACTTTGTACATGGGATGGGCTCTAGGGGTGTTCACGGATCGGGTAATATCCATAGTAACGAAAACCGAAACCGAACCGAACCGAAAAAAATTGAATCAAATTCGTAACCGAACCGAATTGGTCAAAACCGAACTGAACCGAACCGAACTAAATACTCGGTTATCGGTGTGGATATGGTTTTGGCAATGAAAACCGAAAATCGAACTGAAACCGAATTCTTATAAATATATATTTTTTCTATTTATGTGGAAAAAAATTACTAAAACTCTTTTTTAGTATAAATAAAACATTTTTTAGGTATTTATATGAAATTTTTTTTACAAACTCTTTTTTAGTATAAATATATCATTTCTTAAGCTTGAAAAACAAAATTGTGCTAAAAATATTAATAATTAAATGAAAAAATAATTAAAAATATGCAATTTGGGTTGTTCAGTTTGGTTTTCGGTTGTAGGGATTCTGTTTTCAGTTATTCGGTTCGGTTTGGTTTGACCCAGAAAAATATTTTAACCGAATAACTCGATAACTGAACCGATGAACACCCCTCTCTATTACCATTGGGCCAGATTTTTAGACCACTTGAATGGCCCGGTTTATTATTGTAAATGTTATGGTACTTGTATTATGCAATGTTTTAAAACCCGGCCGGCTAAATCATAAACCGGATTAGTGATCAGTTTTTCTCTTTTTATAGAGCGAGATCGAACCAATGGGTTTTAGTCAACCCGGGTTGACACGGTTTAATAAATCCAACTAGTTTAAGTCTTTTTGAAAGAATAAATTTTCAAAACCTTCTTTTACACTTAGAACTCATTAAATTTGTCGGAATTTGCAACAGCACTAGTCGTGTATGTGGTTATGTTTATAGTTTTAAAACAAGACTACTTAACAAGAGTTTGCAAATCAATAATTTGACTAAATAATTATAATAAAAAATCCTTAGATTTAGATGATTAATGAAGGCATGAAGTTTACACAACTTGATTTGGTCATTGAGATATCTGTCGTGCATTGTAATTGGACAATTTCTAACAACCATACCTGATATTGAAAATTGTGTCCATAAGTATGCATGTTATCAACTTTTTTGAGTCGTTCTTAGAAAAAAAATGTGGTGAGTAATTGACCTATTTTAAGTTTCGTATGTGGAAATGATAACCGACAACTCCACGGAGTCAATTATAAAACGTGTCTTTGATGAACTAGCTAGTAAACGACATCTAGTGAAAACAAACATCATTATTCAAATAAAGTATTTACTTGGTACTTCAAGCCCAGGCATGGCCGAATCTGCGAGACGATACAAGTCCACTCCATAATCTTCAATCAATCGCTTAACTCATTCTATAGAGCTTTCATGATGATGATGTTGAATGTGGCTTGGATGAGGAAAATTCAAGAGCTTGAATATCTTGAATTACTCGTAGAAATTATAATGAGTTAAAAAGCTCGATTTATAAATTTTCATCTTCTCAAGATCTTTTTTTTTAGATGAAACGGAATGAAATGGAGTGAAACTAATATTTTGTGTGTTCTTGAGTTTTTTTTCAAGGAAGGAAAGAAAGTGGAGAGGGGTAAAAGTGCTTGTGTTTTCCCTTTAAAGTGTTTCACTCCAATTATGGGATGAAAGTGTAAGGCCCATATTTTTCTTACACTTTCTTTACTTTTCTTTACTATATTTTCTTTACTTTACTTTCATCTCTTTTATAACTTGAGAACATAGTAAAATCCAAGGTAAGACAAAGTCTATAAAAAAACTGACTTGCTACCAATTTAATTCTTAAAACCTATGACTAATTTAAGTCTTCTTTTCAAAACCAAGCATCTTTCTCGTCTTCTTTAATCATTTAACATATTACCATATTAATCAACATATTACCCATAAAGATCAAAACGTATAAGGAAGGGGGTTGATACTTACACCACTGTTTTTGATGCACACACTTAAAATATTATTACATAATAACTAGTTATAATACTTGTGCACGCACAGGGTTTTTAAAATTTCGTTTTGATTATATATTATTATCGATTAAGAAATGAATCACTTAACATGTTTCAATTAGTTATACTTGGTGGCTAAAAATAAAAAATCATATGTATATATGTTATAATCAACCTATTATTTTAGGAGAATGATTTTGGATTAAAAATTATATTTTATTATTCAAGCCAAATCACATAATTATACTTGACTTGCATGAGATGTTAGTGACATATGCTTTTCGCAGTATAGTAACGTAATAACCTGATTAAAAACTACATATTCTTGCTTAATAATTCTCATGTACATACTTTAATTCCTTTACAACGGCCAATTATTACGTTTTTTTTTATGAAACATCACGTTAATGAATAAAGTTAGGTTATCACCTACGTAGTTTTTCTTTTTCTTTTTTTATTTAGGAGGT